>JASCZW010002527.1:0-61404 GCA_034211315.2 Aedes japonicus
CTAAATACGTGCCATGGTCGTAACAGAACATGTTGCGATAATGGAAGTGTAAATATAGTATAAATATCCAATTGATATAAGTATTGTGTTTATGCGGGGCTTGTTGTAAGTGAAAGTGACCTCGAAATGGACGTGAGTGATGAGGCATTCTGAAATGGGTCACTGGATCTCAAAAGAGCTATCACCTTTCAACACCCGGGCTAAAAATGTTTACAGTTTGTGATTAGAATAAGCTGCAGACATTTTTCTTCCATTAAAGCACCGCCGGACAGTGGGAGCTGGATTACACACACACACACACACACACACACACACACACACACACACACACACACACACACACACACACACACACACACACACACACACACACACACACACACACACGCACGCACGCACGCGCGTGCGCGTTTAATTGGCCTTCGTTAAATTACAAGCCAAAGCAACATAAATAGAAATGATTTAAGCGATATCTGGCTTGAATTGACATAAAATATCTCATTAATTTATGGCAATTCTGACATTCCTTTTATGTGCATTAGCTAACGTAAAAAAAATCAATGTTTCTTTCAAACTGTGTAGATCAAATGTGTCATACTTAGCAACTGGAAACTACCTGTGAGTTCATACGCTCGAACTTGTCTACTACCACACGATGACACGAATAATTCTTATTCCTTTCAAGGGATTATCGTTACTGAACTCTCAACCTCGCAAGTATTATAAGCATTGTTTGAAATACAGAAAAGTATATTTCCTTACGATTTCATTCTTTATAAGCTGGTTAGGATACTTTGAAACTGGGCCGGAGAATAACTCATCGCCGTTTATCTGAATCTTCTCAAACTTTGCTATTAGAGGGATATCAAAGATCGTACCCTTGCCGAAATCATCATTTACAAACACCCAGCATTTCCTGATTATCCCAATTAATTAGTGCACATTAATATCTACAACGACACTAAAGCCGTTTCTACGTTTTCCCGTAACAATCCCGTTATTTTTCATCCATACTCTTCTTTTTGTAATTCATTGCTTCTCTTGCACAGCTGATATCACGAATCAGGCACCGTGCCAAATGGCGAGACTCACACAGGAGAAGAAAATAAAATAAACTTTTAATGACGCCCTGCAGAAATATGTACTTAATCCCGGGAATAGGGATTAATTTTTTCTCCGGCTTCCTTGGTCGTCGTCGTCGGGTCTTCGGGGCCGGGTCCGTTGTCTGAATGCACGAGTGGACACATTATCGCTCGGTAATCGCCTATCGTCTGTTTCATCGTCGAGGCCAGTCCATGCCTCCGTCACTTGATTTTATGTTCTGGACGATAGAGAGGTCATAAAGAAAGAAGGAAACCCCACCTTGAATCCCAAGAAGGAAAGCTAATTTAGGAGTGAGAATCAAGCTGGGTTGAATTTTCTCCAGCTTCATCTCCGGCAACCGTGTTTGATTTTATCAGCCATACTTCTACGGATGGTGTGATGCATTGATTGTACTAATGCTACTTTATCAGCTCGATTGTTGGGAGTTATTTTAACGAGTTTCACGTTAGATTGAGCATACTTCTACCAGAACTAGCTTGCTTGGGAAATGTTGTGTCAACATGACTGCCAGCCAAGCGTTTTAGGGATACAGTTCGATTTCAAAATTTCATTCAATCTTTATTACTTTTTGGTCAAATCAAACCGGTCACGCAAGCTAAAAGGCTTCAGCTGCTGAAAAAAAACACAATCTATCGAAGAAGAACGGGTCCCCGGTCTCAAGTTTTATCCATAAAACTGTGTACTGAGAAAATGAAACATAAATGCACCACCGAGATTCAGCGGAAAAAAAATGCAATTTGATGAGAATAAAAACTATTCCATCACAGCATCAAGCCGGCTTTTGAGCAACGGATAAAACAGAACCTGCAACTCCTGTAGTGAACCGAACATTGTGACACAGCTGACGCACAAATGGGGAGTAGCTCGGATTTGATTGTTCCTCGATTGATAGGAAAAGCTTCTTCCACCGCTGGCTGGCTGTGCGAACTCAGGAGGGATCACAATTTTCCCTGTGTAGTCAACCGACCAGGGCCCGTTGCTGTTTCGCTATACACGTTTATTCGCACCGATGTTTGGCGGCGCTGGGAACGGGTGTGCGATGTGCGATAAATTGCATAAAAATGTCGTTATGATAAAATTTTATTGCCAAAACTGCCAGCCGCACGAACAGTGTCACCATACCGAACGACGATCGTGCCGTATGCCGTTCCCTACCGATGTGATCCTGAGCGCATCGTGCTGGAATGATTCAATTTGATTCTTCGGGTTTTGCGTAAATGTTTCGATTGCCGGTAGTCAGCAAGCAGGCACAATTTGATTAGATGTACTTTTTATGGCTGGGTGGAAACGTAAAAGCTCTGGATAGTTTTCGGCATGCCAATTAAAGTTAGTTTGTTGAAGTTGGTCTAACGAAATTCGAAGTAACGCCGGTTATGGATTCGTTCTGCTGGAAACGTACAGGGAGATTCAATCAGCTTGTTATTCCATCATCGGTTTTGGCGAAGTACATATGAAATCAGCAGAAAAAGGGCAATTAAATTAAGGTCATCCTATTTAAAGAGAAACATGGTCAGGTTTACATCCAGGGATGCCAGATTTATTTTTCAAATGTCTGCAATAAAAATTTTCAATGTCTGGGAATGTCTAAAAAAGTTTGTAATTTTTTTTTCCAAATTAGACTTCTGTTATGTCTTGAGTTGTCATTTTCGCTATATATAGGAACTTTTTTCAATAGAATGAATCTAACAATCAGAGATTCTCTCATGCCTTGCTCTCTGTCATTTTCTACAGCATGTATTTAATGGATTATTGGAGTGTTATTTTGCGTATAATGTATTTTACGCAGTATTTCAGTCTAGTTTAAGAAATAAGATTGATTTTCTAAATCACACCCTTTGGACGGATCTACCTTACTTTACCAATCAGACTAAGGCCGGCGTGGCCTCTGCTGTACACAGACAGATCTAGCTGTACCTTATTTTTAAGATTATTCTTATTTTGATACGGAGGTCAATATTTCTTAAAGCTTGTATTCATAATTTACTTTATTATGTTGGTCCAACGTTCTTTTTTCATCGTGTGCTTCCATCACTATTAAAGGACGAACACGAAATTATTGCGACACCGAAAATGTCATGCCAATTTTCTTATAATGTTTAGAATCAAACCAAAATTTAAGGGTAGTTTTATACACATATTTACTTCAAAAATCAAAAGAAAAGTTAATCGATGGAACAGTGTCATCCGGTACCAGTTTCTCAGTTTTTTTTTTCCATTTTCTTAACATGTCCTTCTCGTCTTTGACTGTCTTCTTGCTCTTCCGAAGTTCCCGCTTCATCATTGCCCAGTACTACTCCACCGGGCGCAGTCCGGACAGTTTGGCGGATTCATGTCCTTTGGAACAAAATGGACAGAATTGGCCTCATACCACTCCAGGACACTTTTAGAATAGTGGCATGATGCCAAATCTGGCCAAAATAGCGGAGCTTTGTCGTGCTGCTGCAAGAACGGCAAAAGGCGCTTCTCGAGGCACTCAGATTTGTAGATCTCGCCATTTACTGTACCCTTTGTCACGAAAGGCTCACTCCCCAGTCCGCAAGAGCAGATGGCCTGCCAAATGAGATATTTGGAGGCGAACTTCGACATTTTCTTCTTCTTAAATTTGTCGTCCACATAGAACTTGCTCTTGCCGGTGAAAAACTCCAACCCCGGAATTTGTTTAAAATCGGCTTTTATATACGTTTCGAGTTTTAGCCGTCGATTGTTGCCGCTCATCGCGGTTTGGGAAGTTCTGTACCTTGTATGTATATAGTCCAGCTCTCTTCTTTGCATTCTGGACGTAGTTCTGCGACATGCCGATCTTTTTAGCCAAATCACGGCTTGAGACGTTGGGTTTTGCTTTAATCATCCGCTTTACCTTTCACTCCGTCTTTTTGTTCTCCGGTCCCGGTTTTCTTCCAGCTCCTTTGCCGTGGTCCAACGTCAACCGCTCCTGGAACCGCTTCAACACTCTGGAGACGGTTGAATGGTGAATGTTCAACATTTTTTCCAACTGCCGGTGCGACAGGTCAGGAAATTCCAGGTGTTTGGAAAGAATTTGTTCTCTCGACTCGCGTTGGTTCACCTCCATTTTCGTTGAATCAAAAAACACGACTTCGAGTTTGACATATGTAAACAATACACATCAATGAGAAAGTGTGCAAAATTTGGTTGATTTTTACCCAATGGTAAAAAAGTTATGCCCTGTTGAATGTGTCGCAATAATTTCGTGTTCACCGTTTATTTTTACGGCTTGCTTGTAGGGCCTGCACCAACCCCCTCGTTGGAGGACCATCGTGCACAGCTCTGTTTAGAGTCCCACGCTGGCACGTAGACGATAATCGGCCGCCCCTAACATGAAGAACAGATGCCGTTTTGAGCCGCCCCTGACATGGAGAACAGATGCTCAGGTTGGTGAAGGGGTCGACTTCAACAGGGCTGCTCTCGGATATTTGTGGAATTTTGGAAGAAATTCACTGAGTCCAGCAATTGATAAGCCTCCCCCCTTGCAAGCCCCCGCTGCATATCCCGGGATACTTATTTAATTCGAATCTAACCAAATATATGGAGGTCGTTCATTATGCGCAACCTTTGACCCGCAGGGTGACTTGCAGCTCAGCTCCACTAGTCTCCACCAGCTGAACAGGTTACCCGGGTATTTATTGTTTAGATGAGTCGAGTTATTAGTACGAGGCACTGAAGAAGTCTGCACATTGTAGACGAAATACGCGTATCTGTCGAAGATAAGCAAAGATAGTTGGAATTAAATGGAAGATACTAATTTTTCTTCTAATTTCTAGTTACAGGTATTCCACTAAACAGCTCAAACCCTCTAGGATTCAGATAGAATTGATTGCTCTTATTTAAAAATACTCAGCAACTCTTTTTACGGTAAATTTTTCAAATATGATTTGTATTGTTGTGAAAATTGATTTTTGTTGTGACCTAATGACAATATTAACAATGCTTTGGCAGTACTTTTCATAATGACAATAGCAGTGAAGATCATTGCATTTTTGTTGTATGTTTTTTGTGCTAGATGGATGGATAAGAAAATTACATTTATACACGGTGTTTAATAAGTTCGAATACAAGTTTTCATCATTGCGTAGGTATGCGCCATGTACATATTCTGCATTGGTATTGGTGTCAGCTTTAGCTTCATTCATACGCTACCGAATGTGCGCGGTGTTGACATTCTGTTAGTTGTTGTTCGTTTGTTACGCGCGATGAAAGAGTATCGGGACTTCGTAATTAAGCGTTTTTTGAACGGTGAGCGACCCGGCGATATATTCCGGCTGCTGAAATCGCATGGGGTCAAGCGGAACTTTGTCTACACGACCATCAGGCGATACCGGGAGACGTCCTCGACCAATGACCGTGCGAGATCCGGTCGGCCGCGTTCAGCGAGGACGCCACGGGTCATCAAGATCGTGAGGGAGCGAATTCGGCGCAAAAGAACCGCTCAATCCGGAAAACGGCTGCAGATCTCAACGTTTCCATTGGAACCGCTCACACCATACTCACCAAGGACCTTGGTTTCAGGCCTTACAAAAACGTAAGGTCCATGGCGTTTCGGAGGCTACCAGCAAAAAGCGGTTGGATCGAGCTAAGAGGATCCTCTCTCGGCACGCTGGTCAGGAGTTTGTTTTTCGGACGAGAAACTGTTCGTGCTGCAGCAGCCGCACAATGTGCAAAATGACCGGGTGTGGGCGCCATCGAGGGACAGCATTCCTGAATCCAATATAAACATCCCTCGGTTCCAAAGTGCCGCGTCGGTGATGGTTTGGGGGGCAGTATGCAAACGTGGTAAGCTACCCTTGGTGTTTATTGAAAAAAACGTCAAAATCAACGCGGCGTACTACAAAACTGAGGTTTTGGAAAAGGTTGTTGCCCCCAGTCTCCGAAGCCTCTACGGCGATGAGCACTACGTGTTCCAGCAGGACGGTGCACCAGCCCATACGGCAAATGTGGTTCAAGCCTGGTGTCGGGACAATTTAACCGACTTTCTGGACAAAACTTTGTGGCCTCCCAGCTCCCGGACTTGAATCCTCTCGACTTTTTTGTTTGGTCCTATATGATGGCGAAGCTGAACGAATACAAGGTCAGCACTTTGGATCATTTCAAGACGGTAATTCTCAAAATCTGGGACGAAATGCCCATGCAGTCCGTGCGTGCCGCCTGCGACGCGTTCGAGAAACGTTTGAAGCTCGTTAAGGAGTACAAAGGGGGTCATTCCAAGAGAAATGTTGTAAACGTTCCTTGTAAACATAGCTTTCAATAACATAAATCCAAAAAATAAAAAAACATGTTTTCATTTTTTTAACAAATTTTGAAAGTGTATCCGAACTTATTGAACACCGTGTATACCCCATTTCTTACACATGGGATCAAACACTACCATAAGTAGGGACTCCAAACACCCTCGAAAAGTGTAAGCGTTGTTAAGAGAAACAAGAATCGTTTTTTAATGCGCCATGTCAATCGAAGATTCAAATCCATTGCCACTGGGCTGCAACCAACAACAGCTAAGCATGGCGTGAAGAAAGTCACGCTAACGACATGGAGCATGGGTGATTGACTCGAAGACCCGAAGGACTCGTAGTGAGTGGCCATCGAGGAGTTTGAATAGGGCGAACCTACAGATCAGACGTGCTACAAAAATATTCCCAGTGGCTAAGTTAGTTTGCCGGACAAGAGTGAGCCTTCTGAATGGCGAGTTAAGCCATTGAACGCTATGATTTGGGCATCTGTAAAGTTCCCATTTCTAATAGTTAAAGACCGCCATTGTTCCTCTGAAAGGTAACACTTTCGGGCAGTGATCCATAATCGTCAAGGAGGAATACTTTTCCCGGTTCGACAAAGGGCGGCCTTCCCGCCGTCGACCGATTTCGATTGAAAAAAGCACCTGTAGTCAAGGACCCAGAAATTCCACCTCATCGACCACTGCCATTCTACTGCCCATCGTCACCGCCAGATCGCCATCTTTACAACACGACAAGTAGCCATCGTTGGAAGTCCATTGACGCCGCATGCCGGTAATCTCGTGTTCACTACAGACAAATACACCAAAAGAAACCTTAATCTCTTGAACTTTAAATAATTTGAATCTTCAAGGGCCTCTTTTATTCCGCGAAGCCCCTTTGGTTGCCAAGTAGTGCGTCGACCCTGTGACTAGGTGCAAGTCTCGCGCTGCTGAGTATTGTCGGGTAAATCGTACGTAGAAAAAAGGCTTATAAGCTGTTTAGTTCTGGGGCCATTGTGTCTTCAAGTGACCAACTGCTTTCGTTTCCCCAAGTCCTCAAGGATTGCTACTTTAAAAATAAATTATTCGTACGCTACTTTAAAATATTCCAACAAATCTTCTTACCGTAGCTGCTATACTGTTCAGATCCTCGTACGTTTTAAATCCGAACATTTATTGCAATTTATAAAATACTTAAAATGTTTGTAAAAGTCCGCAACATGAATTAAATGTCTGCTAAATGTATTTCAGTTTGATTTCAACTACTTTTATTGCTTATCTTGACATATACGCGTATTTCGTCTACAATGTGAAGATTTCTTCAGTGTCGTGTAAGCAATAATGCCAAGCCCAATCCAACTTACTTCAACCTTAAGTCTGACGTACGGCTCTAATATAACCCACGAAGAATTTTAAAAATATGGCATTTAGTATGAATTGGTTTGTGAAAACTACGTATACAGTATTATTCAGTATTAATAATAGAATTCACCTCGGCTTTTTTTGCCCCGATATTTCAGCAAGGCCATTATCGGGTGAAATAGGGAAATACTCATGTTGGCGCGTCAACTTTGACACCAGCTGTAGTCCAAACCACTTGATGGAAACAGTTCAAATTTCGTTCACATTATTTTTTGTAGTATTTTAAGCTATGCAGAAATTTTTAATATGCTGCCTAAATTTTTCACAGAAATGCGGGTTTTTGAAATTGCTATGTCCAAAAATAACTTTTTTCACATATGTTATGATAACTTCAAATTTATAAATTTTCTCAACATTAACATTTTGGTCACACAAGGTCAATACATTGGATATAGTGTTGTCAAATTTTCAGACAAAAATATTGATAATTGACAAAGTTACAGTAGGTTGAACAACGGGTTTTTTGAAAGCAAAATTTTGCTTGGCATTTTTTTGCTACTGAGTGTAGTGCTCTCAAGGACATGGAGCAATACAGGTAATTGATGCCCATTGTATCTGTATTAATAAAATTTATTGTTTATAGGTTTGCGTCGATTATCAGTTAAATTAGTTGAATCGGTTGTGCCGACACTTTGTTCCGCAATATTTTGTTATCGGGCGTAGCGTTTTGTCTATTGTTTCGGTTGCCTATTGTTTGTTGCGCGAGTGATCGAGTGAGCATGAAAAGTCGTTGGCTCTCAGGCGTTGAAATGAATTGAATTGTTTTCCCAATAAAAAACCACAATCACACTGTTGGTTTAAATCGGTTCTAATTGTGTATCGGTAATATTTTCATATATTTCACTTGACAGCTTATCGTTAACCAAAACGAACCCTGCTGCTACCCAATCCTGTTACCCAAAATCCCAGGGATTTCTCGTGAATGTGCAGAGGTGTTCTCGGCTCCAATAACGCGAGTATCACGTCAACATATTCCTACCCTTCCTTTACTTGACCTGCATTCGGACGGGGCCGGCGCCGGTATAGCCTTAGTTTGAGATCACCAGTTTTACACATTGAAGATGTATGATAGTCCCAAGCATCATCTGTTGATTCTCTGTGTGATAACAGCTGATCTGGCAAAAACGGTGTAGCAACCTCGGTTGGTCAATCATGCTCATGCTCATGCTCAGAACGTTCCAGGTGGTAGCTGAACATTACACCAAGCGGAAACGTGAAGCGGAAAAGGTTGGATTGAAAGTTAAAGCGTCGAACATTAAGTATCTCTAGGCTGGACGAACCGGGCGTGATAGAGCTTGCATAGGCAGTACTGTGACAATCGACGGAGATGAATTCGAAGTGGTGGATGAGTTTGTATACCTCGGATCATTGGTTACGTCGGATAACAACTGCAGTAGAGAAATTCGGAGACTCATTAGTGCCTACTATGGTCTTGAGGTCTGATAAACTTCACCCCCGTACAGTGAACCATGTACAAAACGTTGATAAAACCGGTAGTTATCTACGGACATGAGACAGTGGATAATGCTCGAAGAGGACCTGCAAGCACTTGGAGTTTTCGAACGATGCGTGCTTATAGTACCATCTTTGGCGATGTATGTAAAAACGTTCTACAAAGAAGACGGATGAACCACGAGCTCTATTGCAAACACAGTTTCCAGAAAGTCGCTAAAGCTGGAAGGGTACAATGACTGCAATTACAATTGTAAGAATGTCGCTACAACAACCCGCAAAGTGGCGTTTGCTTCGAATCAAACCGATTCAAGACGCAGAGGAACACAGCAAGCTAGGTGGTTAAACTAAGAGGAGCAAAACCTTGGAAGTGTGGGACATTCAAGGAATTGGAGACAACCAGCCTTCAACCGAGTTTTATGGAGAAATATCGTGATGCAGGTGCGGTCCTTGTAGGCCGTTGGACCAGCATAAGTAAGTAAGTAATTAAATGAGTATGTAATTTGAACAGACACTGTTTTGAACCACCACTGTTTTGATCCACCCCTGACATGGAGAACAGACACTCAGATTCAACCACTTCGTCCTTTTTTCTGTCAGCATTTAACCAGTGTTGGTTACCCGATCTATCGTATAGTTACCCGTACCCCGTGAGGTGCAGTTAGGAGATACTGGATCAAAGGCTAGGGATCACAACTAGATCTTTTTATTCTGACAGGTACGTGATGTTCCAATCGTGTCCAGTCATTTACCTATCCTCACCATAAGAATACCGTAAAATGCCATGTAGACGCAAGTGAGCTGTACTTGCCCAAATCGAAGGGTTTGCTTCACCGCGTTAAAAATGGCAATCATAAGGTCAACAAGTGTGGCAAGTAAGTAGGTCGCACTTTTTTCGCTATGCTATATATGCGCTTCAACCAGAGCATTAGTTTAGCACTGATCACGATCGCACAATGAACTTGGGATAAAGAACACCAGGATCGATCTACTATGGAACTTCATTTATTATCGCGGATAAGTCACTTTCGGATTTGGGATTATTATTTACGCAATCGACCGTGTGTGGTTTCTGATTGGGAGATGTATTTGTACTGGGTGTGTTTGTGTGTCCAATCTAACACCCACCGGCCGGCAGTGGTATTATGGAAGAAATCTGTTTGCCATTGTGTTTTTTGTTTTTTTACCTGTCCAATGCAAGCAGCTTTAATCCGGGAGTTAGAAAGTGCTAGCTCTATTGCAGATCCAGTAACCCATTTCAGAATGTCTGGAGAGTCACGCCCATAAGCCCCGCATGTAAACATGACCATTTTCATGTGGATAACGGTAGAGTTAACATACTTCCAGGTTAAAAAATAATCAAACCTGGCGCGTATATATTGTATATATTTGTTATTACTGGTTAGGTCTCACCATAAATCGCTGGTCCGCTATAAGACTCACACTTCTGGGATTGCGTTGTTCTCTTTGGTATAGCCTCACCATCTTTGTTTGTTGAATTTTCTCCCCTTGTTAGTAGTGTTTTGTTTGGATGTTCTCTTTTGTTTCTTCTCGTGTTCGTAGTATTACCTAAAATAATTTATATCAAAATTATATGAGTAGTCACACCATAAACAAATTATTCTATTGGTGCTGTTTGAGTTCCAGTATTATAAATGTGGTTGTTTTATGTGCCCAATGACATTGCTTCATGTTATGGTTCATGGAGAAATGGCATTTTTTTTTTGTTTTTTCCCTACTCTATTTATTATTAATTGTATATGCGTTATTGTTATTTTTCTTTTTCAAATCAGCTTGTTTCCTAAGCTATTTTCTTTTAGTCTTTCCCTTTTAGTCTTCAACTCCTGACTCTGACTCTTCTTCACTACCAATTATTTTATAAATATCCTCCGCCTGTTTTTTAAATTTATCTTTTTCTTTCACAATTCTACTCCATTCTTCTTCTTTTATATTTGGTTGCTTGTTTTTGTCTTCCTTAATTGAATCGTTCCATGTTTTGGCAGGTCTTCCTCTTTTTTTGTTGTTACACCTAATCTTTTCTGCTATTTTTAGTGGGTGGCCATCGGGTCTTCTCTGTATGTGTCCCCAATAGCCTATTCTCATTACTCGAACTTTTTTAACTGCAGTTTTACCATCTAATAAGCTTGATACTGTTAATCTCCCTTTTGGTCTCTCCCTACTATATTTTAACATTTCTTTTAGGATTTGCATTTCATATCTAGTTATTGGCCTTCTATTTCTTTTTACTAAGGCTGCTGCTTTAAGGCCGTAAGTCATAGCAGGAGAGATTAGCAAAATTACTACATTAATTTTGCTAGGCTCCATGGTGGTATATCTCTTTATAAATTCTATCATTACTTTGCTACTCCTTACTGCTAATCTACATCTATTCCTGGTTGTTTCTGGTCTGTTCAATGTATCTGATAAATATGTTCCTAGGTATTTTATATTGTTTACCACATCGTACACCTCTTTATCTATCATTACTGATTTTGGGATGTTTCTGTCTGACATTGGTTCTCTTATCATAACTTGGCTTTTTTTACTGTTTATCTGAAGTCCTATTTTTTCTAATTCTCTTTTAAGTATCCTAACAATAATTTCTACCTCCTTTAGCGTTGGTGCTATGATTAAAATATCATCTGCAAACACTAATATAACCGGTAGATTATCATGGGAGATATATTTGTACTGGGTGTGGTTGTTTATTAGACGATCGTTAATCCCTTGAACTTCGGGTGATCGTGTGGAAAAATGAGTTGGACATGAGTGATTATCGATCTGAGCAATTCTCTCTCATTAGTTTTACAGGTGTTCTTGCGTGTGTGTGTGTGTTCTTACGTACATGGGCAATATATTTAGGGTATTTTAACAATTTAAGGTTGATGATTTTAGATTTAGATATTACGAGCTATTATATAAGGCCAGAAAATATCCCATAGATCTTGAGCGAGAGCATAGATGCCCACACGTTTCGTAGTTGTTATTCCGTGTTTGTTCAGAACCAGCGAAAATTTCACATAAATTTATTTATTTTTTTATTTGTTTCTTTGCTATCATATCATCCGACAACATGGTCTTAATGAAAACTTAATGTATAATAATAGTACTAGTTGTTAGCTAAAAACACGCATTGTGCGTAACATGTTAGTTGACAAATTAAAATTGAAAACCTTATAACCATCTTGAAAACTTCTGGAGATGAAGTTGAGAGGATCATTCGAGACATAATCGCACATTCAACCGTATCTCATGTGATCAAAACGTTCAAGGACCGTAAGACAACCAAGCGGAAAAATGGTAGTGGCAAAAAACGTGGCCCATCAAATCCGGAGAAGGTCAGGATGGTATTGAACCAATTTAAGCGTTATCCCAACATTTCGATCAGGGATGTTGCGAAAAAGGCGAAAGTTTCAGTTTGTTTTGTGCAGAAAAAAATGAAACGTTCTGGATTACATGTGTACAAGGTCCAGAAGGCACCGAACCGGAGCGATAAACAGAACTCGGTGGCCAAAACTCGTGCAAGAAAACTGTACAGGGAGTGGCTAACAAGACCGTTCTGCATTGTGATGGACGATGAGACCTACAATAAAGCCGACACCAAACAAATGCCAGGACAGGAACACTACGTCGCCACCTCTAAGTTGGCCGTTCCAGAGAGTGTACGGAAGAAGAAACTGTCGAAATTCGCCAAAAAATTCCTTGTCTGCGAAGCGATCTGCGGATGTGGCAAAATGAGTCAGCCCTTCATCACCCCTGGGACCGTCAACGGACAAATCTACAAGGACGAATGCCTCCAAAAACGACTTCTGCCCTTCTTGAGATCTCACGATGGCCCGACACTGTTTTGGCCGGATTTGGCATCTTGCCACTATGCCCGGCCCGTCTTAGACTGGTACTAAGATAATAATGTAGTTTTTGTACCAAAAGACGTCAACCCTCCAAACACTCCGGAACTTCACCCAATTGAAAAATGTTGGGCAATCATGAAGGCAAAGCTCGTTAAAACTCCAAAACTGATAGAAAATGATTTTGAACTAAAGAAAGTGTGGTTAAAAGTAAGTAAACAAGTCGGTCCTATCATTGCCCAAAATTTATTAAAATTTTTTTAGTTGATTTGTTGATATTGTTGAATACAGTCTCTATTGAAACAATTGAGGCATTGACGAAAATAACTTAAATTTTTTTTAGTACAACTGTTTAAGTTAAAATTCTCAATCATCATTCCCAAAATAATTATTATTCCCGGAAGAATATCCCACTACCCAAAATCCGTCCGAACTAGAAAAGGATCGTAAAGCATTCAGATACCACATTTCAACGGTATTGAGCATTCTTTGCATTCATCCATAGGTATGAATAATATCTGTGCATCGATTCTCCTGGTTATCTCATCATGCAAAGCACAAGATGCACACGGTTTGGCAAAAGGAGCAACAGAAAAGATACATACGATGCAACGGGGAAAAATTAACCAGATTTATATTCTAACTAAGTATCTCAGAAAGTGAATACAAAAACATGGACCGGTGGTAATTTCTTAAACTCAAAAGACATTATTTGAGTCGAATAATCGATATGGTAGAAAATATTACTATTAATAATTTTTATAGGCTTCGAAAAGCTAGGATAGGATATTTTACCCACCAAATAAGCTTCTAAACTTCTTTAATAGGAAAATATCACCCGATGTAATATTATTCAGCTTTTGAGAAATAAAAGTTAGACATATTGATTAATTTATTCTACTTTTTCAAGCATATCGAATACTTACATGGCAAAAGATTTCTATATATTTTATATTTTATGACATTGAAACATCATAACACATTTGACATCATTCAATTTGCGCTGCGATGGATTTTTCCCAGTTTACCTAAAACCAATACATATATTACATTTCCTCTTAACGCATTCCACCGAAAAAGCTGGATAAACCCATTTGTGGGTGGATGGTGCTGTAACCCGCAGAGCTATCGTTGCATTTGAATTTTAACTTTGTTCATTTCGCTGTCAGAATCACACACACCGGGAGCAAATTTATTTCCCTTGACATCCATGTACACTTCGCAGGTAACAGCGGGTGAAGCAGCAGCATAGCAGCATAGTTGGGTTTGGGGTGGCTGCGACATGTACAATATGTAAAATGAAATAAACATGACTAAAAATGCAAGCAGCACCGGCACCAACTATTCATCGAACAGCAGGTGTGCTAAGCTCCGATTTCTAGTGTTTCGAATCAGAAGGGCTTAACAGTGACGATGAATTTTATCCATCCATGGTTTCATTAGGTTGTAGTTCGGTTGATTCAATATGAATTGGTTGAGAAAAGCGAATTGTAGAAAAGTAACCAATCACCGCAATAAAGCAACTTTGATATCGAACGCTAGATTTCTAGATGTATTTTTAAGTGGAGGGTTGTGTTTGCGCACCGTCGGAGAGATTGTTGTGATGATCATTGCTTGGAGAACTCAACGAACCAGCCTGCAATGGACTAACGAATGTTGTTCCGCGGAGAAAGAACCGCAGTTTTGCTTCTAGTTTGCATAGTGAAAGTGATAAATAATATCCCAATCAATTGGTAGAGTCGCTTGGGTCGCTAACCAATTGATTGCAAATTGAAAATCCCGATCGTCTGGGGGACATGATGGTCTCGAAGCATTTTGAGGTTTTCAACTCTCCAGAAACCGAAAATTAAATCCAGTTTCAAGTGCTATTCCCTCATGGCCGATTCTCCTATTTCTCATTACTCATTCAATTAGTTTCCTGTGAAGGCATTTTAGCAATTATTTTTCACTTAATATTCTGTTTATTATTTTTGTCTAAATCTCTGTTAAACAGTCGAGTGCCAATCAATTTGGAATGTGGGTGCACACCAGAGTGAAAAATTCTTCACCTCGGCATAAGGTGTAATAAGCGAACCTCAGCTTGAATCGAACCCAAGCACAATGAAGCAAAAAGCAGAATAAATATTCTTGAAAGGGAAGTCACAGACAAACATAGAAATTGACATATTTACCTGCTCATGGCACAATATTGTAACATTTGCATACACACATTGATTTGGATATAGTAAAATTTCTAGTACACCGGTTCGAGAAAATGTAATTCCACCCGGTCGACCGGCAGAAGCCAAGAATCTTATATTCATATCGTCGCCGGTTGATAAAACGGGGTATGATGGGGGCGGAGTCTGCACGGTCAATGGATAGCAAGAGAATTTTTCAATTGGAAATACAGATAAACAAGGTATTATTTGCTGTTTCCCAACAAAAACGTGCAAGTATGCACGGATATGTGACCCGGAATTCCTCGCTGCCGGGAGGAACCAGTTGGCCTTTGACTACAGCTGCTATAGAATCACATGATGCTATCTACCGCTATTTGTGTGAACTCAACAAAAGCGGAACGACCAGTTCATGCCTCATTCATTGCTTTCCAAGCTTTAATATAATTTATATTCTATAACTTTTCATTTGTGCAGGCAAAACTTTGTCGTCCCAACTGCAATAATAGCACGGTCATAATATGACATGTTGGACGGAATGTGCACATAAGTTGCCTGGATAGTTGGCCCACCTCCTGGCTACTGACCTGACGACGTAATTGCTGCTTGTTTTGCTCTTTGGACTCAAACGGTGATATGTCTACATTGATGGATATACTTTTGAATGCAGCTTTGAGCCCTAATGTTTGTCGATCACCATCTCGTGATGTTTTTTACATTTCATTGCATTACATTTAATGTACGTGGTGTTCAATAAGTTCGAATGCGAGTTTTCATCATTGTGTAGGTATGCACCACGTACATATTCATTGTACATATATTAGTATTGATGTCAGCTTTAGCATCATATATGCTAACGGACGTGTTATGGTGTCTCTATTCTGTCAGTTGATATTTGTTTGTTTTATGCATTGATAGAGTATCGGCAAATCGTAAGGGCATCTTCAACGGTGATGCAAATAGTGGATGGGATTTATTTTTTTAGACCAAAAGCAAAAACATCGCTGCACCGGTGTTGTAAGTTTTGTTTTATACCCGTTCTGTTTTGCATTATTGTAAATCTGTTAAATGTGTTAATCAATTCATGGAGCAATTTGGAACAAGAAAAATACCGTTCCAAATTACTACACGCTGCTTGATAATACCAATTAATGAGTAAAATTTCAGCTTTTGAGTCGAAAAGTGGCCGTGTTTGGTGCGGGTGATGCTGGTGCCGGTCAGAAAGTTGGATTGCTCGTCTCGGATGCTGATGATTACCTCAAGTTGCTCCCGGTGCTAGCGAATTCTTTTTCCTTCCATTCCTAATTAACGAATGGTTCTCTTAGTTTTTTACAGCCACTGCCATTTCCGCAAAACGCTGACTATTTCGAAACGAGGATGCTCCTGGAATTGTGCCTTTTGTGAATTTGACGACAATTTGGTGGCACATTTCGAAATAAAAACTAATGATTGAAGACTTCATTAGTTTTTATTTTATAGTGAACAAACAGTTTATCGAAAATAGCTCATACAGATAAATTTTAGAGAAACCTGTTGTATAGAAATTTTCGGTAGGTTTACTGGGGATCTGGATATTCAGGCTTATCTTCTGGGGGAAACGATACATGTTAATGTGGCAGTTTTGATAAGTTTTCTGAGGGAAACCGGTGAAACTTTGAAGATAGACTCAAAAACCATTGAATTATGCAGACATAGTTTTTAAATTTCACATTATTCAATTGCATATTCTAGAGCTTTTAGACAATCCAAACGGCAATTACGTGAATTGATCAGCTGATAAAAGTTTCTAAAAACTGAACGAAATCTTTACAAATTATTGTCTAAACTACTATGAACTTCAGAACTGAATTACTATGCTCTTGACAGAAGTTGATTAAGCTTCTCAGAAGCTCAATAAACTTATTGGAAGTTGCTTTCTTTTGAGACTAGAAGAGGCGGAACTTCAGAGAAGTCCATTGAATTGCCGCAAAATCCTCAACGTTTCGGGAAACTTGTTTGAGCTTTCAAAAAGTTTGCTCATCACCCATGGAATACTATAGGAACAACTTTCTCAAAACAACCGGAACTTTGAGAAACAGATTTAGCTACCCAGAAGTAATTTGGACTTCTAGTTGGTGCATCTTTCATAATAAATAGCAGAATATCACAAGGCTGTTTATAAAAAATCTTGGAAAAAAATCTTGAAAGCTGGTCGATTTGCAATTTTTTTAATATGTTAGCGTTGATGTTGTTAATGTAGTTGATTTTTTTTTTTTTTTTTGGATAGGTGCGAAAAACTATCGAGTAATAAGAAGTTAAGTTCTTCTTAAAAATTAAGTACCCTAAGCTTCTGAGATGTTTCCTGAACTATTGGAAAATTTTTAGACCTTCTGGGAAGATCTCTGAATATCTAAGAAGCTCCTTTAACTTATAGAAAAATCATTGTAATGTTCCTCAACTTTTGAGAATGCTCCAAAAATCTTTAAAAGTTTTCTGAATTTCTAGGATTTTTTCTGAATCATGCAGATTTCTGGTATATTCAAGGACGTGATCTTCTCCGTTTAGACACTAGTCTCTTGCCAAATTACAAATCAGCATTATCTAATATCATTAAGATTAAATGCATTCATTCACACACTCACTTTCAGCCATACGAAAGAGCAAGTACTCCTCGTCGTCTGCTAACGACGCGCTACTGGCAGTGAACATTATTTTGTCAAACCAATCCATGGCAAAAAGTAAGTACAAAATCTAAGATCTCTGAAAAAAAAAACTTCTGATCTATGATGTTGAATAATTGATAGAATGGCAGGTGTTGATGGGTGCAACAACAAAAATGCAACACCGGTGCGGGGAATGTAAAGTTGGTCTTTGCAAATCAAATATAAAGTTGTTCCAAAAATAGACCACAAGTAAAGATGCCCTAATGAAGCGTTTTTTGAATGGTGAGCGACCCGGCGATATATTCCCACTGCTGAAATCGCATGAGGTCATGCGGCACTTTGTCTACACGACCATCGAGCGATACCAAGAGACGTCTTTGACCGATGATCGTGGGATATCTGGTTAGCCACTTTCTGCGAGAACGACACGGGCCATCAAAGTCATAAGGAAGCGGATTTGGCGCAAAAAGAACCGCTTGATCCAGAAAATGGCTGCTGATCTTAACGTTACCATAATCGGGACCGCTCACACCATATTCCGCAAGGACCTTGTTATAAACCCTTGAAAACAAACACATAAGTTCCATAGCGTTTTGGATGCTACTAGCAAAAATCTGATCAAGCCAAGATGATCCTCTCTAGGCACGCAGGTCAGGAATTCGTTTTTTTTCATTCGGACGAGAAACTGCACACCTACCTCACTACTTTTTACAAATTTCAAATTAATGTGTGAGATCACGGATGATCTGGTGTGGAGATCTGGGACAGGTCTCTCAATACCTAGCCAGGGTTGATGTTTTCCGTTCTTCCAACACCTGAACATCAGCCAGGCGATGGATCTTGGAGTTTCTAGTTCTCGGGGGACTATTCAGAATCATTCTCAGGAGATTATTTTGAATCATCTGTAGTTTAGCATAGTGGGACTTGGCGCATGACTCCCAAACTGGCAAAGCGTATTCAATTACTGATGTTGAAGGATTTACTTGTGGATGGTAAGTCACCAGTTGTCAATGGTGGACTGGGGAATAACCTCTCCTAAATCCGCACTGCTCGAGGGAGAATTAGGTTCGAGAATTCTAGCACACGGCTGAGGAGCAGCTTTTCAAATAGCTTCGAGATGAAGGATAGAAAGCTTATTGCACTGGTAGGATCTTTGACAGGCTTATGTATTGACAACCTTAGTTGTTCCAACTGAGAGACGTACAGCCAAGCTCCAAGCATTTGTTGAAGATCTGATGCCAGGTGGACAAAAAGGGAATACTTAAGTTTTTAACCTGCGTTGAGCATCACCGATGACCTGCGGCCTTCATGTTTTTGGATTTTTATTATTATTTCACCCCCATCAGTTATTCTTAAATCATCAGGAACAACTATAGGAGATTCAACGACTCTAGTCATTGCCTCCAGTACGGCAGGTTCATGCGGACTCACCATGGCATGACCTAGGTTATTAGAATCCCCAAAGTTCTGGCCAAGTGCATTGGTTTTTTCAAAAGGTGTTAGTAGTAGCGATGGGTCCGTGTTTTGATCGGGAAAGAAAAGAGGAGGGATGGCAGGGATGGGTCTAGGCTTGTTTTTAAGAATTTTTGTCATCTTCCAGAATAAGCGAAGATTCTAAGATGATTAACAAGTTCTTGATTTCTTTGATCTTTTGCTCGGATGATTTTTTTAAGAAGATTAATGTTGGTCTTCAAGTGGGAGAGGTCAGAACGTTGGTATTGGCGTCGAATTATATTACGTTGGTATTGGGAGTCGAATGAGATGTTTGGTAGATCTGTCTAGGCTCAGAGAGTTACTCACCAATCTGTAAGCTGGCACGCGTTGATCCCGGGCCTGTGATATCGCCTCGTCGATTTGCTGCAGGAACTGGTCAATATCTTCACACGACTCCGGCTGGGAGCCGTAGTCAACGGATGAGTCGACGAAAATTGCGTCTAAAAGCTTGGAATCGGTTGACGGAGGAACCTATTTCGGCCACCACCGGATAGTTGTCCGAGCTGAGTTCCTGATGGACGACAGAATCGGAGATGTTCGTAATTTTGGTCAGGAAGATATCGATGGTAGCATGAGCACCGGAACGGCTCAAACGGGAGGGAGAATCCGGGCTCAAGATGGTGTAGTGTCCTTTCTCGGAGCCTCGCAGGGCAATGGTACCATTGTGGTTCTTCCGAATGTTACCCCAGGTCTAGTGCTCTTGTATCCCCCAGGTCTAATGCTCTGAACCGTCTTGTAGCTTTGAAATCTGCTTCGATGGAGCAGACGATCTTGGTGCCCATGCTGCACAATTTAAACAGCGGATGGATTTGGACCGCCGCATGGGGTTGCTGCCAACGTCTGCAGCTCAGATGTGAAGCTTGCCACCTCGAGCAGGTGGCCGAGGGGTTAAAGGGTTTCGAAGAGGGCCCGAATAGCGTGAGAAACGAAAAAACCACTCAACGATATCTAAGTTGGATTACCACTGGTGAGGTCCAAACAAAGATCGAAGCGCAGCGGAGAAAACGAACTTTGCTGCTCAAACTTCAAGCAGAGAATGAGATGACTGAAGCGATACTCGAAGGTGGGCCCCTTATGTATCGTTCATTGCTCGAGGAGGCTTTCCTTACTTAACTGTCGCTATTTGAACCAATCAGAGTATGGCGCAAATATGATGTCATTTTCGACCAGTAGCTTTGTGCGTTTATACATTTATTCCTTTAAGTCCTTTTAATTAGTCAACATAAATATAATACATTAAGTAAGCCAAATAGGTTCAGCGTAAAAAATTTATCTTTCAAATAAAATATTTATTTAAAAATTTCTGTGAGCTATAAGAGATATTTTTGTTCAAAATCTCCACTAGAAATGTAACGCCGTCAATTTAAAAAAAATTAGAACGACGCCCCTATACAGGGATAGAAAAGTGAGACGTACGTCCTACGTCAAAACACAAAATCAGCAACATCCACATTGAACTGTTATGCAAATAGCTCCAAAATAGTCGACAATGTGTCCATCCAGCCCTTCCATACACTATCGGAAATAATTATAACACCACCATGTTATTTGCAATTTTTCGAAAAGTGTTCAAACAAGGATGATCAGTGATTGAGTTTTAAGAAACATAGTATTAAGTGTTACAATATGGGGTTAGAGGATGAAATGAATATTACGTTTTATTCAAATGTTATGCTTCATTTAATATTTTAAGGTGGAAATAAATATAACACCACTTCGTATAAAAACTTGTTTATTTAATATATTGCTGAAGGAATACATTATTAGAGGTAGTCAGTAGTGCGTTGCTTCACCTTTCTTCATGATTACTTCTTCCAGCCGCCTGGGCATCGAGGTAATGAGAGATTTTAAGATGTTCGGAGTAATTTTAGCCCATTCATCGATGATAGCTTTCCTCAGTTGTTTTGCATTTTCACTATGTCCTGCCCTGTGCAAATACTGCTTGAGATAAAATTCCTCAAGCATTTTCTATTGGGTTCAGGTCCGGACTACAAGCCGGCCAGTCCATTACAGGAATGTTATGAGCCTTCAGAAAATTTTTGGTATTTTTGGCTGCGTGACAAGAGGCGTTGTCTTGCTGGAAAATTACATTATCGTCCATGAACTCTTCTGTGAAAGGAATCAACACCTCTTCCAACAATTCGCAATACATTTCCGAATTCATTTTCGTTGAAATGAAGCATATCGGTGTTTTTGCAGCTTGGCTAATACCTGCCCAAACCATTACGGTCCCTCCTCCGAAGTTGCGAGATTCTCTTGTAGGCTTTTTCTTCCTCTTATCTTGCCAACAATTACCAGAACCATCAGGTCCATCCAAATTGAATTTTTTTCATCACTGAAAACCACTGTGGACCACTCATCATCCCAGAATCGATGCTTTTCGGCAAACCTCAACCGTGCATTTTTATGACGTGGAAGAAGTCGCGGTACAGGAACGGTTTTCCTATACGAAAGATTTTCTTCGGAGCTTAGAACTTGACGGCTACGACGGCTAGTAACCGAAATATTCATATTCGCCTTAATTTTTGCAGAAGAAAGCTTGGAATTAACAGCGAGATGTATCATTCGGCGTTTACCTCTATCTGTCAGATATGAAGGACGGCCCGGTCGCTTTTTTGTGGCGTATTTAGAACCCAATCGAATATAGTTTGTCACGGCATCTCTACTCCTTCCTATTCTGCGAGCAATTTCGCGCAGAGAATACCCTTCCTCCTTCAATATGTCGATTTTACCACGCTCCTCGTCCGTCAAAATCGTTCCTTTAGGCATGGTCCTTGAAAATTTAGAAAATAATTTGTATAATAGCATGCACAAATATTTGTATTATTTTATTCACCAGAAATAGGCTTCACCCAATGTTGTTGCCAATGAAAAAACTGCAGTCGTAAGATAAGTCCGCTGAACAACAGATTTAATATAGAGGCGTTTTAGTTATTTCCACCCGTATATGAACAAAGCATGACTCCTCTGCTCACATATACAAATCAAGCGCAAAATGTTCACATTGTTTGGTAGCATGTATTAGTGCGCATATAACAACAACACTATTGAAGGGATAACTGCACTCAAGAAAAGCTGGCATCAGTAATGATGGTGGTGTTATATATATTTCCACTAGTGTATGAAAAGTCCTATTTTACTTGATATTACATTGTATCCAAAATTTAATTCAGGGTATTACTGTGCAAGGCAGCCAATAAGAATACATAATGGACTTACCAATGAAAATCGTTTTCTCCGCCCGAAGGATCCCCTTTTGAGAACTTAAGTAATGCTGTTAATTCACTACTCTTTTTTTTTTTTCAAATTAGTGCATTGTCTGTCATTCATCATCATCATCCATTTCCGAAATGCAATGCTGCTGTATATTCAATAATGTCCGATGCAGTGCAGCCATTTTTGTCAGTTCCATCGGGGATATAGGACTCGCCTCCCCTATCTCTCGCTCATTCTCTGCCAGAATGCTGGCAGGCTCCAATTTTGAGCTCGTTTTTTTTTCTCATTCCCGTCCTGCCATGTACACGCTTATCCAAACAAGCACTCATATTCATAATTTTGTGCTTAATGCATTCAGCTTTTTGAGCGAGCGTCGCCTGCAGTCTCGACTGCTCACCGTTCGAAACAGTTTTCCCTCCCTTCTCTGACAGGAACCGTCCTACATTCAATTCAGTTTATTGAATCATAATGAAGTGAAGGGTTTGCGTCTGAGTTAAATGGGAAATAAATAATTGATAATGGATTCGTTATGCTGATGAATTTGGCATGTCAGGCCGTCACAGCCTGAGCAGTAATTGTCAGTAATTACCATGAGCCTAACCGAGGGCCGCCCGGAGGCTGCAACTGTTGGAGTATGCAAATGAAATTAGAACGTACCTGGTACTTGAAATTTTAATGAAAATGTTGATGCCGAGACCGGAGGACAACCGAATGGCTAACGAAGGTAGCCAGACAAATGAGACGTTATTTCTGCCGGTATTGTCCCATACAAGGATGCCGGATGAATAAATAGAAATTTCGAGTTCTAGTTTTCCAGCAAACTCAGTTTGAGCTGTTCATTTTCAATCCCTTCGTTCTGTCGTACTGATTATTTTCAATGATGTCTGTGGACCTGCAATTATTCCATTTCAGAACACTCTACAAAAGCTTTTTTTTTTTATTGATGTTCAGGGAAAAAATCCTACAAATAATCACATGTGATAAGAGATTTCACCAATGTTCAATGGCCCATACAAAATAATTACGCGGAACAAGATAATTCTTCATCGGTCCAACTGAAATAGAGATAGCACTGATTATAATTGATTGATTGATTATGATTCATTCAAATCCACGTAGCATAGAATAAACTCGTCAATCCAATCATTTTACTGAAACCAATACGAACTATTGCACCTGGAATGCCTGCTGGCTGGAAGTCCGAAATGAAAAAGCATGATTTTCATAGATATAATACTAGAAACGCGGATGTGCTTCACAAAACTCATTATATTTTAAAGGAATAAATGTTTTCAATTCGATGCCAAGACACATTAAACGTGCACCAACACTTTCAGAATTTAAAAGACTATGTATTTCACACGTTAAAACTGTATTTTGAGCAGCAAGCGTAATTTATTTTTTCAAATATTTATGAAGATTGTACCTGACGATGTTTTACTATTATAAAACGGATTATTTTGTGTGGACCATTTCTTGAACATTTATGTTGCTTTTTTGTAAAAATGAAGAATGTATCTGACGAAGTTCTTTACAAACGGATTATAATGAGTTGGCTATTTTATTTTTAAATTTTATTTTTTCACAATACTATAATACTCACTATTTTGTTCGTCACAATGATAGTGATGGAAATTTGTATAATGTTGTATTAGTTAAAAAAAATAATAAAGAAAGTAGTCTACAATTGTTTGAGCCTCGCGCGCGGTATACAGTAATGATGGACTTCTTTTTGAATTCGTAAAAAAAAATTGGCCTTTGATGCTTTAGATGGTACTATGAAATAGCAGCGAGTTGTCTGGCTGAATGTCGGGGAATTCTTCGTCAATTCTGTTGTGGTTGAAAGAAAAAGTTTGACTAATGCCGGTCCAGGATTTTTTCGGTTTGGAAATTTTCTCGATCTCTCTGATTAAGGATACCCTTGGTCAGCCCAAAACTAAGGTGGCGGTTCCATTAGTGTTGGAACCTCTGACTCTGTAGCGGGCAAGATCGGATATTGGCTTGCCTTTTGATAATTTCCTTTTACTGGATTCTGTGATCTGAATTGCAACAGAATTTCCTGATCGCTGGGAATACTTGCGAACTTTTGTTGCTAATGTCAAAACTTTTCACGATTATGTTGCTGTGAAGCAAATGGATACTTTTGAAGAAATTTATATCTGTAGATGAAATCAGTTCGTTTTTTTTTTGCATAACTGGTTTGAATTGTTACCAAATTAATTATCTTAGAGATAAAATCGTCTAGCTCAAACCTTTGTAGGGGTAAGGGCGGGACCATCATCATCTATATCACTTTTAGAATTCGTGTGTGGATTTAGTAACAACATAACTTTTCCGTTACAGAATCGTCATGGCAGACTCGATCAATATTGTTTGCACCCAGGCGACTGTCACTATAGAGTGCTTAATTCTCGAGTACTTTTTCAAACAGACGTATCTGTTATGCTAACTAAGGCGACCAACACAATGAATAACATTTTCCTAACATGAGGTGATGCTAGTGTCCGTGAGAGTGCTGAGAGTTTAGAGAAATTTACGATTGAATCTTACTTCCCCTTTTTGTTATCAAAATCAGATACGTCTGTTTGAAAAAGTACTTTGGTATACACGGTGTTCTCAGATACGCTCGCCATGACGTTCTTCCTCATCTCTTTAAAAGGTCAATACCATTTCCGCCTAACTAGGGCCCAGTACTTCTCTATTGGGTGATATTCTGAACAGTTTAGTGGATTAGCTGTTGTGGCATGTATTTGTACAACTAATACTATTCCAGGATGGATATCGCAAAGTGAAAAGAGACCACACAAGCAAAAACAGAGCTGGAAACTCGTACACATCCTTATTGAAAATGCATGTGATCAAAACGTTCAGGGACCGTAACACAACCAAGCGGAAAAATGGTAGTGGCAAAAAACGTGGCACATCAAATCCGGAGAAGGCCAGGATGATATTGAACCAATTTAAGCGTTATCCCAACCGGCGAAAGTTTCAGTTTGTTTTGTGCAGAAAACAATGAAACGTTCTGGATTACATGTGAACAAGGTCTAGAAAGCACCGAACCGGAGCGATAAACAGAACTCGGTGGCCAAAACTCGTGCAAGAAAACTGTACAGGGAGTGACTCACAAAACCGTTCTGCATTGTGATGGACGATGAGACATACATTAAAGCCGACACCAAACAAGTGCCAGGACAGGAACACTACGTCACCACCCAAGTTGGCCGTTCCAGAGAGTGTACGGAAGAAGAAACTGTCGAAATTCGCCAAAAATGTCCTTGTCTGGCAAGCGATCTGTGGATGTGGCAAAATGAGTCAGCCCTTCATCACCTCTGGGACCGTCAACGGACAAATCTACAAGAACGAATGCCTCCAAAAACGACTTCTGCCCTTCTTGAGATCTCACGATGGCCCGACACTGTTTTGGCCGGATTTGGAATCTTGCCACTATGCCCGGCCCGTCTTAGACTGGTACAAATATAATAATATAGTTTTTGTACCAAAAGACGTCAACCCTCCAAACACTCCGGAACTTCACCCAATTGAAAAATTTTGGGCAATCATGAAAGCCAAGCTCGTTAAAACTCCAAAACTGATAGAAAATGAACTTGAACTAAAGAAAGTGTGGTTAAAAGTAGGTAAGCAAGTCGGTCCTATCATTGCCCAAAATTTGATGAGAGGGGTCAAGGCAAAGGTACGGGAATTTGAGTTAGGAGAAGAGGTTCAATAAACCAATGATTTCAAAACTTAACTATTTAGTAGTACTTCATTTCCAGAAAGTTTGAAAAGAATCGGGGAAAATTTTTGGTGACCTATTTTGTGTGTCCAAATTTCATCGAATACAGTCTTTAGCATGAATTTTTGCAGTGAAATGTTGCTTGTCATCACGGTTGAGCACCAGTTGTTCGCTTTCAGTCATTGACTCTGCTTCACTTTGTATGCGTTTTATTTTGACTTCCTATTTCCACATTTCTCTCAGAAAGATTGGGATTTTTCTCAACAATGGCTGCCACTTTCTTGTCCATTTGTCTGGAGCATATTTTTTTATTTGTTCCACTTCCAACCTTCCGATCTACAGTCAAGTGCTGGTCAAATGATTTGCAAACACAAAAGACAGTACTTTTAAGCAGTTTTAATTTCTTGGCAAGATCGCGTACCGATAAATCTGGATTTTGCTGCCGTTCGTATAAAATGCGTTTGCGCACTTCCACTTGATTCGACGCCATTTTACTGAATGTAACAAGAATGTGAACATGTTGTACCACGAAATAAAGTGGAGAGTTACAGCTGTTATATAAGTACAACGTTTCAGCGATCCACGAAATAATTCAAAATCTATTATGCTTTTGAGGAGGTGACGATGGCCATCAATACGGTAGCTCGAATCATGCCAGCATCAAGAGGCTTCTTTGAACTATGGAATATCATCGTCGAGTATCAAGGTTTGCGTGCCAAACTTGAATTTCTGCGCATGACACTAAGCTGGATCAAATAAAGTTGAAAAAGATTTTCAGGCTTTTGGGCATGATAGTCGCAAAGGCGTGCAGAACAACATCGTCGGGCGCAGTGTTTGTGATTGCTTGAATGATCCCAATCAGTATTACCATCGCAGATGATAGTGAGTGCTACCAGCGGAGAAGAACTAGAGGTATAAGGCAATTGATGAGAGCGAAGTCGATGGTCAAGTGGCAGCAGCAATACCAGTTTTGTCGACTTGGGTTAAAAGAAAGCATGGACGACTATCCTCTTTCATAGGTAAGGATTTTGGCAGTCGTTTAGTGAGTCCCACACTGTTGTCATAACATTTACACGACTGGCTAGGCTGTTGAAGCTTTGTTGAACATTACTTATGAGACGCTAAATTAAACACATGACACGATTTCTACTGCGGATTTCTTACATTGGAAATTCTTGTAGCAGGTAAAATTAACATTCTTCATGCTGATCTACGCCTCTTTCAATGTCCAATTTACTACACGTTTATGGTACAACCTTCAACAACTTTGTGGGCATATTTGACAGACGCACCATGGTCGATCTTATCAGCAGGAATGGTAAAATCTAACACCATTTGATCACTGTTCAAGTAATAAATTGTTAGCGATGCACTGAATATTATATGTTGTAAGGTTTTCTTTGCTATTGTTTAAATTGATTAAAGTTGTTAATTTCTTACTTCTTCAATTCTGTCTTAACGACTTTCAGCCTCTTGAGTTGATATGTCACGCACGAATTGTTGAAATTTTTGATGGATTTTCTAAGTAAAACCCGATTTGAAGTAAATTTGGACGCATTCAAGTGATCATAACTCAAGAATTAAACAACATACATGGTTGATCAAAACGTCAAACAAAAGGGTATTCATTCAGCCCTTCATTCCTTAGAGTAGTGGCAACTTGATTTTAATAACTTGAAAAGATGAAAGTTTTGACGTCTAAATCTTGTCAATGCCTCCTAGCGTAAGCGAGTAGTTAACGATTTTCTTATCAAATTACGCCCTTTTCAAATGCGTTTTACTCAATTTAAAAAATATGCTTTCACCGGTTTTCAGACATTATATGCAACAATTAAAATACTTTCAAATGTTGTTAAGAAATTATTTTTTGATTTGCTCCAACTAGAAAAACAAACATTTGAAGAAGGCCTATTTTCATAACAAAAACCATAATAACATTTGTTTGACACAAAAAAGTTGTAACGTTTATTGTTCTAAAACCAAGGCCCAGACAACTTTGCTGAAAAATAGGAAATAAATAAGTTACAGCAAAATAACTGATTTCTATTCTACAGGGACATCCTAAGCCACGCAGGTAAAATGCTCTAATTTAGTCATATCAAAAGGTACAGAAAAATTTCTATTATCAAAGTTGCTTAAAATTGTTCAATCTTCAACGTTTACGAAAAATATATGCCTTTAGTTCTGCAAATAAAAAAGTTAAATGTTTGATTTCTCTGAAAATAAGGACCACCCTAGTTTAAATTCAAACCAAAAAAGCGCCTCGTTATTAGAAACAAATTTTTGGACGACCATTCTGCTCCAAAACTTCAAATTTAGGCTGAAAATGTATCCTTTCAGCTGAATTCGCATTCTGAATCATTGTGCGTTGGTCTTGTGTTGCCGAATGAAGGGTAAAATCCACTTTTCAGACACTCTTTAATGTAAACCTTCGACGTCAAAGTGCGATGAAAACCTTGGTTTTAAGGTCACAACTGCAGATTCCTTACCAAATTATGAGTTTCTGAGCAAACTTATCAGTTTCATCCCAACGATCAAATCATCCCCACGATCAGTTGCCAGGTAAAATTTTCGTACGGGGATTTGTTTGTAATCCATTTTGACATATGTTTCGTCATCCATAAAAATACAGCCATCAAATTTCATCAAAACTCGTTCGTATTGTAGTCATGCTCGCTTTTCGGCCACTAAATTTTGTTTCTGGAAGCAATACCGATGTTTACTGCCACCAAAAGACTTAAATCCTTCTCTTGAAAGGATGTTACGCTCGGCGGAAAAGTTGGAATCGTTTTTTTTTGCCACATCATGTATGTAGACACCTGGGTTGCCTTTCACGTACCTCAACCCCTTTCTCCTCAGCTCTATGTCCCTAGTGCCACTTCTATGATAGATGCGCTCTGCTCAATCCACACTCAGAGTAACAATCCTTGAAACGTTTGTTTACAAGAAACACCGTTGACTTTGGGAATTTTAACATTCGTGCTATTTTTGAGGCACAATTTTTTCTTTTCTCAAATTCCATGATCCATAATTTCGAGATGCGTCGATCAATGGAGAAAAGTTTTCACCATTTCCTTCGTCAATGAAACAAATTTCTGTCAGACGTTTTTTGTTCCAACTAACAGGGACGCGGTGGTGTATTAAACCGTGCGTCCAGATTTACTTTGAATCGAGCTCTAATTAGCTATTAGCCTATCGAGTTCTACAACACTAAGTGTTTTCGTTGCAAAAATTGGTATGGAAGCGAATGAATAAATTTATCAAGTAATTTTTTTTTATTTCGAGTCAAGCACTCGCCATTCAAGATGTTCGTATGTCGCAGATGAAATAGACCTGTCAATGAATAACCTTTTTAGTGAAATCTAAGGAAATTCACTCGCGTTTACTAAGGATGGTTTGAAAAGAAAACATATTTTATTATTTCAGAAGTGATCACGTGTAGTTTTAGTTTATATTCCCTAGTTTTTCGATGTAAAATTTATCTATTCATACCATTCGAACTCGATTCCATATTAAACAATGGTTTATCTAAAAAAGACTCTGAAATTCCACAGAAATATCAGAATACCAGAATGAGGTATTCTTAAAGGGCGATACGGTCAAAATTTGGTCAATATCAAATTGACGTATTTCTTTCAATTTTGCATTTAAAAAACCTGAACACCCCTCATTTTGAAGGTGTGTGTGTGTAGAATGTTGCTCCTATTTTGATTTTGGAATTCACTCTTCAGTTGTCAAAATGCCGTCCAAGCAAGAAGAGCAGCGTATCAAAATTTTGATCACGCATCGCGAAAATCGGAGCTACTCGCACACAAAGTTGGCAAAATCGCTAAAAGTTGCCAAATCAACCGTTACAGGTTGGCAATTCGGATTTTGAAAAGCGGAAGCCTAACTGAATATTTTTCCTGAATTTTATACTAATTGAACTTGAAAAAGAAATTTAATTTGATTTTTTAAATAAACGATTTCACCGATTTACACGCGTTTTCCCTTGACCAAATTTTGACCGTATCACCCTTTACAGCATCAAATGTCTAAAGATTTAAGTGCATAACTAATTTTGTTTTTTGTTGTACTGTATTGTTGTATTCATACTTTACGATAGTAAAATTATAATATTTTAAAATTGGAAATATCTTTCCATTATCATGAGATCCTAGTAGTGGACAGTAATTTCTGCTAGAACGAAAGATGTGAAGATAGGTCCATAAAAATTGGTTGTGAAGCAGTTGAAATTGAGCGGAGTTGCTAGCTTCAAAATACTGCGTTACAAATGCCCTCCGCTCAATTTCAACATCCTTCAATTTCATTTCATAACCTGCCGTTTTACAACGGACTTAAAACTTTCTTTTCAAATCTTTGGTTCTAGCAAAAATTGCTGTCCTCCACTAGGATCTCATGATGATGGGAAGATATATCCAATTTCAAAACATTACAATTTAAGTGGCTACAATGGCCGTAGTTTCACTCCTCAAAAAAATTTTGGTTTTATCAACTTATCGCTGCAATTGCCTTTGCAAATAATAAGCATTAATTATTTTTCCGGGTGATTTTTCTTTTGTTAAGAAACTAATTTTCATGTAACAATTCAGTAACATCATCCTTCAGAATATTATCAAAATTTATCTTTTTGTATATTGAATTTATTGAAATCGTGATGTATGCAGATTTCAGCTACAAAACGTTGTTAACGATTCTACCATCACTTGTCTGAACTGGGATACGTACTTGCCTTTCGAAAAAAAAATATATATATTGGAAACATGTCGCAAAACGACACAAACGTCAATTATCGCATTAAATGTATTTCACCGGACACTCTAGTAATTAACTGCTAATAATGCACTGGTTGGGTTTTTACTAGGATATTGTTCCATATACCGTGGTAATCTAGAATTTATTTCGATGAGAACGGCTCCAATTCCACATACACGAGTGGTCTGCGCTTCTGTTGTAAAAACCCCATCCAATCCCAAACAGAGCGAAAGGAAGGAATAACAAGTAACACATAGCTGGAAATCACATCAGAATCGAAACATAAGTAGAACTACGCTCTCTCATGAAGTTTCAGTGAGCATACAACAGAGATGAAACAATACGCTTTTTCCTGTAAGAGGATACTACCACTCAACACGATCGCACGAAAACAAACGTTTCCCACAATCAGTGGTGAGCTGCTGCCGGAGTTTCATCTATCTGGCCGGTGAGGAAAACACAGGAAAAACGGGATGCTTATCCTACACGGACAGTACAGTGCAATCTATTCGTATACAATGACGACGTGTCGAGGATTTAAGTATTCGGTCTTGAATTGGAATAACGATGGTGGTAGTTATGAACCACAGTGAACTCGTCCTTTGTCTACTTTATCCGACTCAAAATTCTTCCTATCAGGATTGAAATCAGATCGAGCACTTCTCCCATGCAGATGACTAAAATCTACTTCGTTCATTCTTGTGATGAAAAGTTAGCTGTATTCATTCAACTGGTTTTGGGGCGGAACCTTCCTTGAACTTTCTCTCGTGTGAGAATATGCTCCTCATTTTCTATTTTTCAACTTTTTTTTTTTTTAATTTTAAGATTATTTGTTATAGGAATCTCCCGAACCGAGCATCCACCTTTCGTGATTTCTCGGCTCGCATTAATCCAATTCCATTTAGTTGGTATGTGTCATTACGGTTAATCATCCACTAATCATCCACAAAAACCTGCGTTATTTGTTGCAGGACAACCGAAAATCTCCACTCTTCGAGGATAAAGTACAGTGACAGGATGTTGTTTGGAATAGAAGTTGTATTTTTTTTTTCGTTAAAGCTTCTTCTTTCTAAGCATTTTATGCTTATTGCTTTCACAATTCGTTTACTGGTTATTCTCAATATAGTGTTCTAAATGCATCTTCACATATATTCCACAATTGATAGCTTTCGTTACAGGTACCATTTTGACATTAGTAAGATTGTATGTCAAAAACAATCATAGGCTATGCCAGGAGAGTTAAGAAACGAAAAATTCCTACACCAGACTGCAAATCGAACTCGGCTACCTTTAGCATGATGTCGGTTTGTAGCTGCACCCTCACCGACTGAGCTAAGGGAGAACCCATGAGATAGTAGCTCGTAAATGTGAGCCGTAGTTGCACTGTTGTTCAGATGGATTAGAAGATGCACTCTCGAAAGGGTTGTTCTGTACAAAACGTGCACATTGGACTTTTGGGTTGTGGACAGACTGAGGGGAGATTTATATAGCGAACACCGAATGCTCGACTGACGATGTGGGTGGATTTTGAAGCTGTTGTTTCTATCAAGACTGCTAACTGCCCATTTCGTTTATGTGTAGTAGAGAAGCGCAAACATCATCATGGTAACAGTGAGGCGAAACAGCCCAGCCCAGTTTGTTTGCTTGTTTTGGAGTTGTGTATTGATGATGATGCTGAACTTGCTCCTGCTTGTTATTGTGTTGATATACAAATCTTTAGTTGCTTCTAAATATGTATCCTTAAAATTGCGTGGTGCAATTTGGCTTGTAGTTCATGGGATATTAGAACTTTTCATTGATATGGCAAATTATGAAATAGAATTTGGTTTCAAAGTAAACAATAAGAAATCACACTATCATTTAAACTGAATTTTAAGATGGCAAACATCTACAATGAGATGTTGTTAACTTTTTGGTGGAAAGGCAGAGGCATTTTCGGTTTTGTAAAAATGGCAGAAATTCATTGGCATGTATTATAGTGATCATAATGATTTAACGAAATGTTCTTAAGTTGTTAGGAGTTCTGCAGTTCTGGTTTAAATTTTTAACTAAAAGCCAAATATATCTAAATAAAACTCACATTTCGTATTCTCGTTTGCATTCGAACCGAATACAAAACTTATGTTTGAATCTTTTGAAGATATGCGTCAACAATTCTTCTAAAAATAACTTCTACCCATTTTCTCAAGCAGAATGTTTGGGATTTATTCAGAGAGATGAATCAAGGGTAATGATTAAAGTGCCATAAAAATAATAATAAAAAAAGATCAGTTATTTCAGGGGCATACCACGAAGTTTTCGTAAAGCTCGATTCAAAGTAAATCTGGACGCACAGTCCGATTCACCATCGCGTCCCTAATAGTTGGAACAAAAAACGTTTGACAGGCATGTTGATATTTATTAACAAAGAGACGAACCAGCCTCCGGCTGAAAGTCTTTTTAATAAAGACATCCATTCCAATCCTATTTATTAACAAAGAAATTGCTGAAAAATTGCTTTTTCTCGATTGATTGACGCATCTCGAAGTTACGGAATTTGAGAAAAGAAAATTAATTGTGCACAAATATCTAGAGAATCCTTCGTGGTCTGCCTAAAAATTGCAAAAGGGTTAAACTACCCAAAGTCAACGGTGTGTCTTGCAAACTTTACAGGGATATTCTGGATGTGGATGAAGCACAGCGCATCTATCATAAAAGTGCCACTAGGGACAAAGAGCTGAGCAGAAAGGTGTAGAGGTACGTGAACAGCAACCCAGGAACGTATGGAGACGTGATTTGGCAAAGAAATACGATTCCAACCTATCCACCGTGCGAACATCCTTTCAAGAGAAGGATGTAAGTATTTTTGGTAGCAGTAAACATCCGAATCGCTCCCTGAAACAATATTTAGTGGCCAAAAAGCGAGCACGATTACAATACGAACGAGTTTTGACGAAACTTGATGGCTGTTTTTTAATGGATGACGAAACATATGTCAAAAAGGATTATAAACAAATCCCCGGACGAAAATTTTACCTGGCAACTGGTCGTGGGGATGTCCCTTCCAGGTATCAATTTGTTTTTGATGATAACTTTGCTCGGAAACTAATGATTTGGCAAGGAATCTGCAGTCGTGGCCTTAAAAACCAAGGTTTTTATCACACCTCTCACAATGACGTCGAAGGTTTACGTTACAGAGTGTCTGAAAAAGTGGATTTTACCCTTCATTTGGCAACACAAGCCCAACGTTATGTTTTGGCCGGATCAAGCCAGCTGCCACTACTCTAAGGAGGTACTAGAATGGTATGCTGCAAACAATGTCAATTTCGTCGCCAAAGAGATTAATCCTCCGAATTGCCCTGAGTTCAGACCGATCGAAAAATATTGGGCAATTGTCAAGCGAAAACTTTGAGGATGCGGTAAAGAAGTGACAAATACACAACAAATGCGTTTAAAGTGGAATAAGTTCGCCGGTACAGTGTCACCAGCGACTGTGCAGATCATGATGGCATCGATCACAAGTAAAGTGTGACAGTTCGTTCGAAACTGTAAAATGTAATAATTTGTTGTATATTGTTTAAAGCTGAATACATACCCTTTTGTTTGACGTTTTGATCAACCGTGTATGTTGTTTAATTTTCAGTTCTAATCACTTGAATGCATCCAAATTTACTTCGAATCGGGTTTTAGGACCGCGTTGGGGTATAGCAATAATGGTACTATCTAAATAATGCATATTAAATTGGCTTATTGAATGCTTCTTATTCAATAATAATGATTTTTATTAAGTTGACTGTGTGAGTATACATGCACTTGTGTAATCGGTTAATTCTTTGGATAGGTAGAGCATCCAAGCTTTCGGTCCACCACTAAGCATCTTGCTATGAGTTATCCACTTGAAATGCCAAATTTGGAAGACGTCTGCATTGTGTTATCTCCAATTAAATAATCCATCCACTACACCGTAAAACATTGCGATTGGTTGAGCGGATTAGAGATAATGGAATCATTCATTATAGACTCAAGTCTCCCCCGGTTGGTGCGAAAAATGTGACCTTGGACATAGAAGGATTACATTTCCAAATAGATTAGATAGATTTGACCAAATCTATTGTTTCGGTTAGCTATTGTTCGGTGGCGCGAGTAATCGAGTGAGCACAAAAAAAACAAAACAGCTGCTTTCCGATGAGATGTGTTGTTTTGCCGGGTGTTGGGGGCCGTTGGTGGTGATCAGAACTAATTGTGAGCCATTTTATTCGTTCGCCATTCTCGTCGGGCCACTATGTTTTGGAACAAGTAAACCACTGTTGGTATAAATCGATTCAAGTTGGCTTGCAACCGTTAATACTGATAACCTTGTTATCCTAATAAAAAACCAACCTCACACTTTGTTAGTGACCTCAATAGCATCCATACAGTTGTTAATATATCAGTTAAAATCGGATGTCGGTACTAATATTTAAATATTTCTCTAAACAGCTTATTGTTTACCAAAACGACCCCTACTGTCCAACCGTGTTATCCAACATCCCAGTGATTTCTAGAAGAAGTGCAGAGGTGTTGTCGGCTTCCGATAGAGCGAGTATCACGTCAACAGATTCCTATCCTTTACTTATTTGACCTGTATTCAGGTGGGGCCAGCGCCAGTATTGCCTTAGTCCGGGATCACTTATTATTACACATTGAGGATGTATGTTAGTCCCAAACAGCATCCGTTGGTTTTCGGTGTAATATCAGCTGATCTGGCAATAATTGAGTAGGGACCTCTGGCGGTCAATCATGCTCAATCATGCTCAATGCTCAATACTTAAGCTTATAATAATAAAGATGGAACAAATAAAATCAATGGTTAACGATGAAGATAACTAATAATTACCACAATGTTCTCACAAAACTCATAGTTTTATAAATGTTTTTGGTGAAAGCTCGAGACACCAAGTGATGTAGTACAGAGCTTTTCAAAAACAAGACGATTTGAAGAGAAAATATTGCTAGTTGTTTTTTATCTGATCGATAGTTTGAATAAGTGTATAAAAAAAGTGCATGCTTGTTTTAGTTAAGAAATTTAAATTTATTTGAGTTTAATACCATTTGTACTATTTCATCCTAAATAAATTTAGATTTAATTATATATTAACTATTCAAGCAACGCAAAACTGACCTTATTGGATGAGAAAACTTGATTGTGATTAAACTGTGTCACATTGAAGTTTCTTCAACCAATTTGCAATACGAATGCTACTAGGTACATGGTACAGTCGTTGATAACCATATTTATTTTGAGCAAAATAGAGGTTGAAAGAAAAAGTTATCCAATTGAAATGTTGATATTTGAATAAACAAAAATCAAATTATTTTCTTCCTCGTATTGGTATTTGTGCTCCGCTCATATTTTTTAGAAGGAAAAGGCGTAAGCAGATTGAAAATTTGGAATTTAGCAGGTTCTGCTTAAATCCTAGCGAGTTTGATTTGTTTAGTGGAATACCTGTATGAAATGAGAAGAAAAATTAGTATTCTCCATTTAATTCCAACTAATTTTGCTCATCTTGACAAATACGCGTATTTCGTCTACAATGTGCATACTTCTTCAGTGTCTCGTACTAATAACTCGACTGGGAAATAGAAATACTAATTTTTCTTCTAATTTCTAGGTTCTGCTTATTATTGAAAGAACAGAAATTCTCGAAAAATGTTGACCGTGTATTTGAGAATCAATTTACAATTTATTGTTTGAAAATTGTAAATATCCTTCTTACCAACATGCAACCCTAAAAATGGACAGCAATTACTGCTAAAACCAAAGATGTAAAGAGAAAGAATTGTAAGAGCACGGCAGATTGTGAAATTGAATAGAAGTAGTTGAAATTGAGCGTAGAGCATGTTTGAAAGGCGGCCTCCGATCAAGCAGACAATCTCTTGTCTAGCTACCACAATGCGTGACAAGGGGGAATAGAACCTCCTTGACAGGAAAAGGTGCCCTACGCTCAATTTTAACTATTTCTATTCAACTTCACAATCTGCCGTGCTCTTACGGACCTATCAATACTTCCTCTTAACATCTTTGGTTCCAGAAAAAAATCATCCCCACTCGTAGGGTTGGGATGAGAAGGATATTTCCAATTTTTTAACATTATAATTGATAACGTGCTTCATGCAACAACTAACAACATCATAAAATGTCTTCAAATTCATTGATAATTGCCTAACATATGAAATTGATAGTACATACAGGAGTTTCAAAATCGCATGTCATTTTTGAAATAGTTACTCTATTCGAGATGTACCAGTCAGTAGTCGCTAAAAGTATTCTACTAAAAACTTTTATTGATTTGGAAGGAGATGTCTTCTCATCAACATGAGACCCTAGAAGTGGACCACAATTTTTGCTAGAATCAAAGATATGAAGAGAAAATAAGATTACGGCAGGCTATGAAAATTGAATAAAAGTAGTTGAAAAAGAGCGGAGGTCTGTTTTGAAAGGCAGTATCCTTCTCTCCTTTGTCTACTCTGTATTTGAGAAGCTTGGTAAAATATTGCGTGCTTGATCGGGTACTGCCTATCAAAATAGCCCTGAGCTCAATTTCAACTGCTTCTATTCAATTTCCATAGTCAGTCGTACTCTAACAAAACTATCAATACCTTTTCATCATATCTTTGGTTCTAACAGAAATTGCTGTCCACTCCTAGGGTCTCATGTTCATGAGAAAATATTTCCTTTGAAAATATTATAATATACCAGATGTTTGCATCGAGCATAGCTAGAGATTCCAGAATAATATGAAATTTTCAATCGCGTTTTTTTCGAAGCGATGTTTTCAAATTCACCACCAGAGATACATCTTTAATCGTTAAGCCAATCTTCAATCGATTTTGAAATTTGAAAACTTACATTTTATTTATTTAACGCTTCATCATATTTTCGATGTTTCAAATAATCCTTGTTTTTTGGTTTTAAGAAAATAGAAGATATTTTTTTAGGGTTTACTTGTGGGACTCTGAAAAGAAAAGAAATCTCTTCACCAGGCCTTTGATGATATCGTTGCGTAAATCCTTTCAAATCATTTTGCCAGCCGTATACGGAACATTTCGTCCAAGAAAATATTGCAAATTGATACGAAAGGAGCCACGTAAGAGAATTGTGAATCCTTTCGTCTGATTCTTCGATTGTCTTTGTATATCAGTATTACGTTTGTCAGTTTAATCAGGTGTTTCGTATTTTTTGCCGTCCTTAGAAGTTTAGTCCACTGGTGTGTCATTTATGTGCTTTGAGAGTCTTGCAATGCAGTTTTCTCGGATCAAACATAAGCTGTCATTTTGTCGTCGAGTTTATCCAGTTGAAGTGATGTCTGATGTTACAAGTCTTAGTGGTCTTAACAATATAATTTTGTTGGTTTATTGGTGGAATTTATGAGAGACAATTTTCTTTTGATAAAGCTTGGGGGCACATTGCGACTCTTCATGCTATTTAATAAGTCAGTTAGAGTAACTTTTAAGAGGGCATTTCGTAACTTCTACCCAAATAAGAAATTAGGTTTTATTCCAACCGTATAGCACTCCTCCCAGCTTTGTTGATAAAACTACATTCAAAACTGTTTTGTCTACCAACACATGCTCTATGCTTGCTAAAAACCGAAATTTGTACAAAGTGGCCTTATCTATAGACGATTGTGAGAGCTAATAATTAAACCAACTAAACCAATTATAAGATCATAAAGATTTTGAAAATGTTCTAGTGAAAGAATTTATGACCAATTGAGAACCTTCCTAAAACCTATTGGCTATTATGAAAACCAGCATACGGCCAAACGGCCACAGCAATCAAACTTCGCTGTGATATCGTGGTTGATTTTTGGTGTTAGCTGCTCTTCTAGTTCATTTAGCAGTAAATAATATCTATGAATGTTCGGACGATATGAGCCAAAAATTAATACAGCTCAGAAGCTATGCGAGCTTACAACAACAAAAACAAATATAATCGATAAATTAATTATGTTCTTCCGAAAACAGATGAAATTCAACAAAGATATCTAAGAGAATGCTGAAGTTGATCTCCGATGTATAATTCATTCGTTTTACAATAAAAAATGGGTGCGTTATTTTTTTCCACATTTCAAACATCAATATAGCGAATAGAAAAAATGACAGTTTTGCCAAAACCAAATTATTTTCGCAATGGCTACTATAAAACTTTTTTTTTAAACTGTTTGCCGTTTCAAGAACCCATTTATTGCATTTACTCGGAGAAAAACGGTTTTATAATACTTTTTCAACTGAACTAAAGAAATGTGAATAAGCCCAAAAACAGCATTTCAAAACATTAATTTAAGAAATCAAAAAGTCGAAATAAAACCTTTGATAGGAGTAAAAAGTGTATAATTGTACTTGCCACACAATCATTCTAATGCAAAAATGGTAACTGGCATCGAAAGCTCTCAATGAATAACTGTGGAAGTGCATTTAGAACACTAAGTAGAGAGCACGCAATAAGTGAATTGTGAAAGCAATAATCTCGAAATGCTAGAAGAAGAAGAAAATGAAGAAGGAGTAAAAGGAATCTGAGAAAACAAGGTTTTAAGATCGGTGTAAGCAAGCTATGTAGGTTCTCATAAACCTGACTAAAATATTGGCAGTTTTTGGTGCCATAATTTGTTAATTCGTTTATATATTTGTTCATGGTCAAATTCGTACAGACTGTTTTAAAACTATATTAAGACACATCAAAATCAAAAGGTCACAAATATAGACAAAGGCTCTAACTGAGGGGATTGCTATAGCAATTGATGTTATTCTTGAGAATGTCAAAGACAGCCAGCCGTTGTAACTTCATTCGTCTTGATGAGAGCAGCTCCAAATCAATTAATTGACATCACTCCGGATAGCCAAGAAGGTAGACAGTTTATCATAAGTAATCCGATAAAACCAAATGGATTGCAAGTGGCTTACATAAAACTTTGATAAAACTCAATATAGCTGGATGACTTTGGCATTGTGACTTGGGTAGATCATATGTTCTCTAAGAATCATCGGTATATACCTCGTCTTTCATCGTTTGATTGACCGATCACCGATTGAAGCGTGGCTACTGCTCATCATCTCTGAGAACGCGCAAGAAAGGTGTTACAGCCAAGAGGAAATCCCATATCATAATCACTGCGGAAAGAGCCCCACTAGACTGCAACGACATTCAAAGCTTCAAGAAAGGACATCTGTTGGATCACATACGTAAAATCAGTGCATCAAGGCCAGATATGTGACACGACATTAAATTAGAATAGTCAACATTTGATACCTTCATGTCTTTGGTTGCCATTTCAGAGCTGATGTCGTAGACACACCCATCGCGATCAGATCACATATCCAAGGGGAGGAAGAAGATTAAAGATATTTGTTTTAAACAAAAAAAATACTTTGGATTTCAAATGTCTGCCATTTTCTAACTTTTTAAGAAAGGAGATCAATTGTGTAAGGGGGTAAACTCTCAATGCCTTTTTATTTGTCTTGCCTATACAATAAACCCGAACCTAGTCTGATTTCCCTTCTCTTAAAAAAATCTCGATAAAAAATAACGCTTGGACCCACGTAATAACTGAATTGCATAAGTCGCCAGGGGGACGACTCCACCACCTGAACCCTACCTATCGACTCATGAATATGAGCCGGGACCAACGGCTTTACTTCTCTACCGATGAAAGACGACGTGACCAAATTTTTTCGCCCCAGAAAAACCACCGACGTCGACTGGGATTGAACTCAGACCCACTGTGGTGCCAAGTAGCAGTCACTGGCCACCGACTCCAGCAAGCTTATTTTATGGTTGGCAATAAGTTTGAAATACAAAAAAGAAGACGTATGCCAAGGATATGAAAACATTTACATTTGTAAACTATACAATCAGCACTCGTCTATCCAACCCTGTCTCTACTCACATATGATGTGTATTCAGCAAATTATACCAGTCTCATTGTTCTATTCGTCATAAGCTCGTTCCATGGACGTGTAAACAAGTCCAATATTTTCTAACTCGAAACCACATATCTGTATAGAAAGCATTATCCATCCCTGTTCCATTAGATCACTAAAACCAATGTTTGTTCACCAAAAGCATTTGTTTATTATGCTAATTATGCATCCGTATTGCAACTCCATAAACCATAGCATTGTCACCCTACTGTGGTTTGGATATGAAACAGATATGAAATAAATGTAGGTATACGCGCTCGAATCAGATTCTGCAATACATAAATGAAATTTTTTATATGTTCAATGCGTTCGCCATCTGTAACTTAAGATCTTCTAAGTAACATAACCGAAGTTTCATGTGCCTTGAGTATGACAGCATTATCATTAAAGGCATTGTTCCTCTCTCAGGACATTACATACCTGTCCATCAACACAGTAGGCTTTGCTGATGAAACAACTGTTAACGACCCAGCGGAACGAAACACGTAAAGCAATAACGCAAATAGTGCAGTTGGAGTTGCAGTACCAGCATCCATTTCCCAGTGGTTTTGAGGTAGACATTTATTACAGGTAAACTCTTATCACATTAAAAAAAAAATCAGCTCAATTACCAACCACTGCTGTATTCCAGGTACTACTGTATTCCATCTCCTCTCCTCTATTCAAGCCTTATTCCACATAGAGGTTATACACGTGTCAACTGGATAGCAGGAACACCAGACGCCTCTGCTTATCTCCATACACGAATTCAAGTCCTGTCATTCCGACATTTACTGACGGAGGATGAACCCGTTGGTGAAGGGTGTATTGTTTCATGCTGTTTTTATTTGCTCGTTCTAGTAAGCCCATTACACACATAAAATGCGATTGACCTTTTCTCAGCACGTGCTCAAGGCTTTCGGATAATAAATGAGTCTTACAGTGATACGTTAGCATATCACAGATCACATTAATGGATTCAACGAATTAGGCCGGAAAAGACAAAGATCGATGGCACTAGAGCTTGATGACAACAATTAGCTAATATTCGTGGAATCACTATCGGAAACTAGGAGGAGGCTTGCCACTATGCCAAAGTGCAAATGATTGATAGAAATCGACGTTCGGAAACCATTAAACTGACCAATCGAGATTCATTTCATATCCGCAAACATGACATGTCAAATGACATTGCATTAGCTTTCAATTCGAATGTTTATGACATTTGCCGTTCAACCAAAACAAAAAACCTCCGCTAAAAGGCAACCCCGAGGCGAGCCTCTATTGCTCGTTCAGAAAACAACTTCTCTCCAATATTACCCTTAACGAAATCTGGACCCGAACTGTCCGTACTCCTGTGGTAAGAGCTCCAGTCTAGGCATGGAAATGACAACTAGCAGCGCAGAGCAAACTCTTTCACTTTTCATTTCAATGCAGACCGATGCAATCCCTCAACGTCAAATGGAAGCAATGAGATCAAAAATTGTACAAATGTATAAACGATCCTATCTGATGGAAACTGGACAGAATGCATCCGAAATTGCTAGTGACCGTCCACGTTCACACAGAATCACTCGGAGGCGGTGGTCTTCGCAGGGACGCCAGTAGAACAGAGTTGATGAAACGGAATGAATGGGACCGCACTGCCATCCGAACCCGCACTGTGAACCACATTCTGATTATCGAGTCTCTGGCATTGAAAGACCGCAAACAACATGATGCGGTTGATGTTTTGGTGATTGCAAACTATTTCATAGTGATTTTATTTTTTTTAGTTTTAAGTTTGTAACGTCCACAGGATACACGGCCAGGATATTGAAATAAAATGTGTCTGTCGACGCTGTTGCGGTGGTGGCCGTTATTTGTCGCATCATCCGTATGGGGTTGTCGAGGACAGTGCTCGGTAGTCCTGAGCAGTTGTTTTTTTTTTGTGTACATAAGCGAATGACACGATCATGGGAATTACAGTTTCAGAATAGTAGCTGGTTAGAAAAGTATTTGTTAGATAAATGTCAGGACACAAAAGATTTTATTTAAAGGTGCTTCCAAATGTATTCAATTTCAAGAAAAAAAATGAAATATTATCACTATTGTTTTTAAAGGAAACAATATGATTAAAATTAGACTAGTTGGACGGACATTCATGCATGATTTAAATGTTTCACAAAATATCATAAAGATTTAATACGCCAAACAGTAGATAACCCGGCGTGGTGTACATATGGAAAGCTGTTTTTTTTTCTTTCGTTGCCATTTTTCAAGTTAAATTTCTTCTCGGAAGTGATTTTTCACTTGTGATTTTCTTTGTATTGCATTGTTCCATTCGAAGACGATGATGTGAGAATATTTGCCGAATAGTGAAGTGCTACTATAGTAGATACATAAATGCATCGTTTAGCATCACACGGAAGCCGTCCAAATGAAGACTGAGCATCTGCAACAATATCCGGTGAGATTTTTCTGTATTTGAACGATATTGCTAAATATGTGCCTTCCTCAAAACAATAAGATTTGATGATGGAAGTGTATGCACAGTACCTATATCCATTTTATGTTTGTACTGTGTTTATGCGGGGCTTGTTGTAAGTGAAAGTGACCTCGGAATGGACGTGAGTAATCAGGCATTTACTGGAATTCAACAGAGCTGTCACCTTCCAATTCCCGGGCTAAAAAGGTTTGTGGAGTCGACAACAGTTACTTTAACTGCAAACATTTTTCTTCCATACAATCACTGCCGGACGGTGGGCGTTGGATAGTCCATACACACACATACACACACAATACGCCAAACAGTAGATAACCCCATTACATTTATTTACTTCTCTATTCATATTTTTAGCTTTAGCTTTAGCTTGACTGACTGCACGTATCGATGGTTGCTACTCCGTGATTGATCAGAATCAGTGAAATTGCACAATTAATCAACTGAATGGGGCTGGGAGTAACCGACCATTCTCACTGTACACGTTTCAGTGACTCAATTTCTTTAATAATCAATAACGGCGCTGGCCACGTCCTTGCAATCAGTTGGGAATAGGGAAGGAAAGTTAGTGTTAGTGTGACCTTTGCTGATTAGGGACCGTGTTTACCTCTGCATCCCCACAAAGGTCACAGGAAGGAGGTTTTTCTATGTTAGTAGGGTAGGGCTCGATGGATCAGGGTTCACCTTGATAAGTGATGTGATCATATATATATATATATACATATATATATATATATATATATATATATATATATATATATATATATATATATATATATATATATATATATATACATATATATATATATATATATATATATATATATATATATATATATATATATATATATATATATATATATATATATATATATATATATATATATATATATATATATATATATATATATATATATATATATATATATGTATATATGTATATATATATATTATGCATTATAAAATTAAATGAACATTAATACATACACACACATGTATACAAACACAAACATACACATACACTCAGTAGCAAAAAAAAAAAAAAGCCGAGCAAAACCCTGCTCCCAAAAACCACGTTGTTCAACCCCCTGTCTCCCCGTCAACCATCAATACTTCCAAATGAAAATCTGACAATTTAATAAAGTATAGACCCTATGCGATCAAAACCTCATGCCGACAAAACTTACAGACCCGAAGCTATCACAACATATGCGAAAAAAGCCATCCCTGGACACAGCAACCCCAAAAATCCGCAACTCTGTGAAGGGCCCAGGTAGCACACTAAAAACCTCTCCACAGCCTACAAAAATACAGAAAACAATGTGGACAAAACTTGAACTACCTCCACAAAGTGATCTGGACCACAGCTGGCGTCAAAGTTGACACACCAACACGAGCACCTCCCCCCTCTCACACGATACTGACCCCGCTGAAACATCGGTGCAAAAAAAAAAGCCGAGGTGAATTCATCTTATTAATACACATGATTTGTTACGCGTGAAACATCCCAAACAACTAGTGTAACCCACGAAGAACTTTGAAAATATGGCATTCAGTATGAATTGGTTTGTGAAAACTACGTATACAGTGTTATACAGTATTATTAATAAAATTCACCTCGGCTTCCTCCCCGCACCGACACCTCAGCAAGGTCAGCATCGGGTGAAAAAGGGAAATGCCCACGTTGGTACATCAACCCCGACGCAGCAGCAGTCCAAACCACCATATGGAAACAGTTCAAATCCCGCCCACACAATCCTCTGTACCCCTACAAGCTCCGAAGAAACCTCCAATATGCCACCCAAACCCCTCACAGAAACACGGACCCCCGAAATCTACACGTCCAAAAATGACTCCCCTCACACATGCCACGACAACCCCAAATCTATAAACCCTATCAACATGAAACCCTGATCACACTAGGTTCACACATTTTGCATAATGTTGTCAAACCTTCATCCAAAAACACTGGCAATTGACAAAGTTACAGGAGGCTGAACATGGAGTCTTCTGCCAACAAAACCCCGCTCGGCCTCTCTCATGCCACTTAGTGTACATACACATACATATACATACATATCGAAACAAAAAATATTGGAATGGGACACAAATGGAGAAAATGGGAAGAGCTCACCCGGGTTTCCAGAACATTCCATTGCTGTGGTTGTAACATCGAGCAACCAGAGCAGGTCCGCGTACCCTCCAGATAACATTCTGTTCTTAAGGAGATGGTCGACCATGAACGCTCCACGACCATTAACCAAACATCTCCGAGTGACGCGGGTGAACTCGAGCTCCTCCTGTCGCCGCAAGGCTGTATGTTCGGGGTTCCGTCTGCACCGGGGACACTTTGTTTTTACACCAGTCGAAAGCCTCGTGTTGGACCGCAATCAACTCTTTAGTGACCGAATCATTATCAAGATGAATAGTTCAACACTACACAATAATTTCCACTAAATATCTAATTTTCTCGAAAATTTGCAGATAAAACAAGCAGCGAAGCACAAACACGTCAGACCCGGAGCGCGACCTACTTCGATCTCCATATTTACTTCTCTATTCATATTTATTGCAGATAATTAGGCGACTTAAACCCCGTTCGCACTACAACCTATATTACGTGATATACAATATCTTGACATGAAATGTCATGCACATTATTTCCTGTGAAAACTAGACGTATAGATGCTGATATCAAGATACTCTATATCACGTAATATAGGCTGTAGTGCAAACGGGGTTTTAGGTCTTCCTAGGGTCAGTAGACAAAACTGCGGCGACATTTATAAAGCTAGGCTGGGGATGGCTGCCTACAATACTCGGTTTGATTTTGAATTATTTCGAATTGGAAAATTCCGTTAGGGGTTGGTCATAAACCAAGTAGACAACTTAGGGGGGTGGGGGGTGTGTTATTCGAGATAGTCTCCGTTTATCTACGATAGGGAAGGGTTGGGATATACGAAAAGTCTACGTAGACCTATTTTTTCTCTCTACAAAACGGATATTCATACCCTCCCCCAGAAGAAAATACCGTCATAACAAACATATTCCAGGTAAATACAAACATAAAATTGGTTTAGGGGTTATTCAAAAACGACGTCCACTCTTTAGGGGGGGTAGCAAATTTGTTACAATATGTGACAAGGGAGGGAGGGGGGTTATAAAAATGTGACATCCAACAATTTTGCATTAGGTATTCTAAATTTATCAGCGTTGCTACGAAAACAAAAGTGTCGAAAAGTTTGAGTGTACGTTTAATGAAAATATACACTTTACTTAGTTGTGTGAGTGCGAAAAATTGTTTACTGTTGTCATTAGGGTTGCCATTGGTTTTAGAGAAATATCTCTATATCACAAATAAAAAATCTGGCAAAATCTGGCAATACACGGAATAACAATAACAAAAAATCTGGAATAACAATTGAAAACGGTCGAAGAGGTTTTTCCAAATGTTGATAGGCCCTTTACAAATATTGTCTCAAAATTAGTCATTTTTGACTCGTATACTCGCATACTTCAGTAACAGACAAGCGTCGAATTACACTATTAATTTCCATTAAAACACACTTCACCTATCTATGGACAGAAGAACTTCACACATGTAATCATGTAAATGAATAAATTTGTGCTAAAATACACGTTATTATTGAAATCGACAACAACAATATGCAAACATTCTTTTTATCAGAAGTGTGACATCCAACGGGGGGGGGGAGGTGGTAATCATATTTGTGACAAAGTGTGACAAAGGGGGGGGGGAGGTGGTATGAAAACCTGAAATTTGATGGACGTCATTTTTGAATCACCCCTTATTTTGCCCACAAATCTAAACTTGTTTTCTATCATGTTTAAAGCCAACGATGTTTGAAATTAAAATCATTATGTTTATATTCAACATATTAATGATACGAATAAACGTACAAATTTTGGATTTTGCTGGTTGCGTTCTAATTTTTTTTTATTTATTCTATGAATCGTTAGTTAGTTATCTTAGTCCTGCATTGAGCTAAAATGCTAACAGGTTCCAGATTCAAGAAGTTTGCTCAGAGATTCACTATTTGAATCGAGTAAATAACCTACCAATAAACGTGACAATTGGCCCATGATGCGAGCGTTCGAACTATGTCTCGGCCTCACGTTCTGGAGAGGTAAGTACACGCTCAAATTTACCTACCCAGTGAATGTATTGTTGAAACTTGCTAGCCTTGAAATTGATTAAAAACTGTTATTTTCGTTTGAAACACGCTCTCTATTTATTTTAAATAATTCTTATGTTTCATGTTGAACATCGATATTTTTAATTCTAAATGGGTGAGATTTGTATCCGTGATAAACGTTATACAGAAAGGATTAAAACATTTTTAAGACCTTGCGTATTATCTTCGTGCCACCCCAATCATTTTCGGAATCAGCTCGAGCCTTTGTGGCTTGAATGAAGTGTTTGTATTTGTTTAAGTTTAAGTAAGTTTTATTGCAATTGTAAACCAATCTGAGTTATAAAACCCGTGCTGGTTTGTACACTTTCAATACATAGCCTGTTGGTTTGTGCTTACAATTCAAAACGTGCTACGAATATATATAGGTGAAAACTTCACACAGTGGCAAAAGTACCTAATAATGAGTCCAATTCATCCAGGTCGACACTCTTGAAGCGGTTTTCATTCTTCGTGTAATTCAATCAGAAAAGAGTCCTTATTTGGCCACCATATTTAATGATAGACTTTATTATTTTCCAAAGCAAACGATTCAAAAACTACTATGATTCCGTGATGAAGGTTGATTACTAACGTGTGCTGCACTGTACACAGTTTTCAAAAAAGTTGCAGGAATACATCATTACAGTATAATATGGCACCATATTAAAGAATGGAACATAACATCACGGTCACACTACAACCTATATTACATGATATAGACTATCCTCATATTATAGTACGTTCGCACTACTGCTTATATTACGTGATATAGAGTATCTTGATATCAGCAACTATACATCATTTGATATTAGGATACTCTATATCACGTAATATAAGCTGTAATGTGAACATACTATTAGCATCTATACATCTAAAGACTGTCTTTGTTAAATTTCTGACACAAAAGTAACAGTAGCAAAACAAAATTTATTAAAATTATTTTAAAAAAAAACGATTGTTTATTTCATAATTTAGAAAGAGTTGATTAAGATGTTAATTCTTCTTTCTGTTAAATTCTCGAACTTTCTGTGGTACACCCGCCATCAGGTTTCGTACGGTATCCTCGGATACGCCCACCGTGACAATTCTCCATCTTCTCTTGAAATCATCGGTGCCATTTGCTCTCTTCTTATTTTCGAGGAGTTACCGTTTAACTAGTGCCCAGTGCTTCTCTATTGGGTGAAGTTCTGGACAGTTTGGTGGATTGGCTGTTTTTGGCACGTATTTGGCCTCTTGTACCTTATGCCATTCCAGAACGGATTTCACATAGTGACAAAAGGTCAAAACAGAGCTGGAGAGTCGTGGCTTCTGATAAACTGTAGCAACCACATTTGCAGACATTCTTTTTCGTACACATCCTCTTTTATAGTGCCGGTAGGAACGAAACTTTAAGATTTTCGACCACAACTACAAATGGCCTGCCAAATCAAACACTTCTTCTGGAATTACGACACCTTCTTTGTCCAGAAATGCTTGGCGACGGCGCTCCCTTGCATTGCAGTGTAAAAAGTCAGACCCTGATGCTACTTCAAGTCTTCGAGTACGTACATTTCGTCGTCCATTGTGTTACAAGAGAATGTTTGCAAAAAAAATTTGTCAAGCACCTTAGTACTTTTTGCAGTGAAATTTTGCATGTCATCACAGTTGGGCACCTTTTCCACTTTGTACGGCTTCAGTACTTGTCCCTGGTTCACTTTTTGTACGTATGATTTCGACTTCCCCGCCACATTTCGCACAGAAAAATTGGAATTTTACTCAATAATGGCTACCATCTTCTTGTACATTAATAGGGAGCATACTTTTCGATTGGGTCCACATCCAATCTTCCGATCCACTGGTCAAATGATTTGCAAGCACAAAACATGGTACTTTTCGGTAGTTTTAGTTTCTTAGCAAGATCGCGTACCGATAAATTCAGATTTTGCCGCCGTTCGTACAAAATGCGTGTCCACTTGATTCGACGCCATTTTACTGAATGTAACAAGAATGTGAACATGTTATACCACAAAGTAAAGTGGAGAGTTTCAGCTATTATACAAGTGAAACGTTTAAACGATCCGTTAAATAATTCAAAATCTACACTGGAATAAAAGTGTCCGAAATTAACATTGACAGGCTTTAGATTTCACCAAAAATAATTTGCGTGGCGTTTGATTTGGCATCACATAATGTAGGTTGCAATGTAAACGAGGTTTAATGCTACACAGAAAAAAATAATTAATTTTAACAAGCGTGTAAAATTTCCCTTCGTTTACACTCAGTAGCAAAAAAAAAGCCGAGCAAAATTTTGCTTCCAAAATACGCGTTGTTCAACCTTCTGTAACTTTGTCAATTATCAATATATTTGGCTGAAATTTTGACAACACTATAACTATGTATAACTATGTATACTCCTTATGTGACAAAAATTTTATGTTTAAAACACTTATAAATTTGAAGTTATCATAACATATGTGAAAAATGTCAATTTTGACATACCAATTTCAAAAATCCGTATTTCTGTGAAAAATTTAGGTAGAATATTATAAATTGCTCCATAACTTAAAACAATACAGAAATTAATGTGGACAAAATTTGAACTGTTTTCATTAAGTGGTTTGGACTACAGCTGACGTCAAAGTTGACGCTCCAACATGAGTATTTCTCGCTTTCACCCGATATTTACCATGCTGAACTATCGGTGCAAAAACAAAGCCGAGGCGTTGTCATTATACAGGTTTGGGCCGAATTAGTAAGATGAATTCACTTCAATTTTGGTCACATGAGGTGTATACATCAGTCATAGTGTTGTCAAAACTTCAGTCAAATATATTGATAATTGACAAAGTTACAGAAGGTTGAACAACGCGTATTTTGGAAGCAAAATTTTGCTCGGCTTTTTTTTGCTACTGAGTGTAATTCCAAGACAAAGGAGGCGTAAATAACGAAATTGTTTGCAATTTTTCATGCGCCGTACAACAATGTTTGCAATCTTTCATACAATAGGCTAGATTCAGGCGTTATCTGGCTTAAATTTACATGAAATATCCTATTAGTTTCTGCCAAATCTAGCATTCCCTTTATGTGCATTAGATTGCGCAGAAAATTCAATTTTAATTTTTATTTTTATTTGTGTACAGGCTAAAATTACTGTCTCTTATTATCTTTTCGACAGGAAAAAAGGGATAAAAGAGACTGTAATTTAAGCGGGTTGGTTGTGTTTGTCTGTTCGTTGTTTACAACATCGATAGATCGAATGCATGATACACAGATAAAAAGAAACACTGAATTTTCTGCGTTATCTAATGCACATAAAGGGAATGCTAGATTTGGCAGAACATAATGGGATATTTCATATAAATTCAAGCCAGATAACGCCTGAATCGAGCCTGTTGTATGAAAGATTGCAAACAATATCGTTGTTTACGTTCCTTTGGCTTGGAATTACACGAGGAGAAATTTTACACGCTTGTTAAAATTAATTATTTTTTTCTGTGTACCTCAATAGTAAGTCTATGATGTTAACCATTGAATATTTGCATTTATACGTGAATACGATGATATTTGATGGACGAATCCAGGTTGAAAAAAGAAGAAGACTCCGAGTGGTGATAAATCTGACAGCTTCCATGTTAAAGTATACACAGAAAAAAATAATTAATTTTCACAGGCGCATAAAATTTCGCCTCGTTGAATTCTAAACCAAAGCAAGCGTAAACAACGATATTGCTTGCAATTAATAGAAATCTTCCATACAATAGACGCAATTTAGGCGATATCCAGCTTTAATTTACACGAATTATCCCAGTAATTTCTGTCATATCTAGCATTCTCCTTATGTGCATTAGATAACACATAAAATTCAATGTTTCTTCTTATCTGTGTAGGACAAACATTTTAAAATGCTTCTAATAATTTCAAATTAAATTCTTATTAAAAGCGGTTTGTTGTATGATGTGAGTTTTATTTCACAAATTGTTCCTGAAAACGCCACAGCCACATATTGTAGAACATTTTCCATACATAAAAAAAATGAATTCAATAAAGTCTACGTAGACTTTAAGGAGGGAAGAGGGGGTCTAGCAAAAGTCTACTAAAGTCTACGATGGGGGAGGGCGGGTTTGAAAGTGTTAAATTTCGGTCTACGTGGTTTATGAACAGTCTCTTAGGAATATAGTTAGTTGGAATAAGACGGAAATTACTTACCTTTCTTTTCATTTTCTAGTTTAATTTTTGTTGCTGTCGTCCAGCAAAGGCTTCAGTTTAAGTTTTTACGTAGCAGGCCGTTATTTGTCCGGAGAGGTACCAAAGATATATCGGACCAGCTTAAGCATTGTAAAAATAAAAACATTGGACATTATGTCAATATCAAAACATGCAATGCTGCACAATTTTGTGCTTAACGTTTCGTACCAGCGCATTATTTTCCTATTCAGATTTCATCATACATATTTTCAGTGTATTCAATAACCGCCAAACATCGGACTGTGATATTTGTTGAGATTGAAGAGCATCATGATAAACAAGAATGCATCTTAAATTGTAACATCTTTAAGAGCCTTTCAACAATCTACATTTATGATTCCCAGCCAACTTCTGCGCCACGGCAAGTACAGTTTTCACTTTCTATGTGTTTGAAAACAGATTTAAATTGACATGATTTTTTTTTTAAGTATGCACTAAACGTTTACGCACCTGGAAAGGTTTGACGGCAACGACATCCACGTGATCCAAAGCAATTTAAAATGATGCAATTTAATAAGGTCTATGAAAGGATGTCTGTTAAAGGATATGTTTTTTGTGTGGAATTTATTGGAATTTTCTGGCATTCAACTGTGATCGTTAGAAAACGAGCTTTAGTTTTTTATTTTCTATTTCGCCTTATGTTCAAATGACGTGTTAATATAAATTTTCCAAGTTTTACAATAACAATCGTTCTACTTATACGCTCGTAGAGGTGTTTTTTTTTAAATAAGTGTTTTAAAAAAAATGTAAGGAATGCAACGCTTAACGAGCTTCGATTAGTGGTTACCAAATATAGGTAAGAAGTTGTTGTATACATTATTTTGGGGTTTAAATTAAATATATCAAAAAGAACTTACAATTGAGTGAAATTTATAATTAAGTATCAAAGTGTTCTGAAACATTTCTAAAACTATTTCTTACACTGAAAATTTATTTTCGTAAAGTAGCTTTCACGCGCTTCGTAAACATGGATTTTGTACATAGAACAAATGTCTCGTATATTGTATGAAACATTCATAATGCTTTTTATCTGGTGAAATGCTTTCATTACACCTTTTTGTAAAATGCACGAAATGAACTTCGTGATGACCAGCCAATCGCTGTTTCTCTTTTATACCGTACTCATGTATGATGGTGTTGCTGCTGGTATGGGCGGAAATAATTTATCTATCCCAAAATAAAAATCAAAGCGCTGTTGTGAGCTATAACTTCATGCTCATTAATGAAGCCTATTCTCACGAGTCAGCGTGGCCTAGTGAGATCAACCACGGATTTAGAATCAGCACTTTCCAAATATTCAGGTTCGAACCCCATGTCTGAAACAATAAAAAACGCTGGACAATTCCACGTGGTAGCGCTTTTTTTGTCAATTACATTTTGAGTCGATAAAGTAGATCTGTCAGTCGTTCATGCAACCACCAGAGAGACGTTTCTTTTTAATTTGTGACCAAATATTCGTAGCTCTTTGCATTGTTTCCGTACAATGTACGAATGTTCTTTCTGTGTCAACAAAAGCTTCGTGCTTTTGACAGTTGCGCGTGCAATTAATTACGATTGTATCTTCATTAAAAAAACAAATCAGTTTCGTTGCTGAAAATAACGAATGGATTAGTGAGTTTTACTTTAGATTATGTAATATAAACTAAAATTAACTTTCAGTGTAAAAAGTATGTATCTAATTAGAATTGCAGCCTAAGCCAACTTGAACATAAAGTTTAGTCATACCTGAAATTAAGTCTCAACATATTTACCAAAAACGAAGACTACGAAACAAGTATTGTTAATTATTTTTAAGAGTGTGAACTTTGGGTCTACAAAGGTAAACAAATAATTTTGCGATATAAACAGGGATGCCATATATAAATCGGCAGACTTTTTATTTTTGTTGCAGACTTTTCTAACACTGCAGACATTAAGCAGACATTTTATATATGTTGCAGACTTTTATAAACATTTGAAATATTTTTTAAATTGCGGAAATATTTTTTAAATCGGATTCAAGGAAAATTTTTGGTGACCTATTTTGTGTGTCCAAATTTCATCGAATACAGTCTTGAGTAGCTACGGTTAGAAGCTTTGTTGAAATATTTTAAAATAGCGTACGTATTTATTTTGAAAGTAGCAATCCTTGAGGAAACGAAAGCAGTTAGCCACTTGGAGACACAATGGGCCCAGAGATAAACAGCGTTTTGCTACGTATGATTTACCCGACAATACTCAGCAGCGCGAGACTTGCACCTAGTCACAGGGTCGACGCACTACTTGGCAACCAAAGGGGCTTCGCGAAATAAAAGAGGCCCTCGAAGATTCAAATTATTTAAAGTTCAAGGGATTAAGGTTTCGTTTTGGTGTATTTGTCTGTAGTGAACACGAGATTACCAGCATGCGGCGTCAATGGACTTCCAGCGATGGCTGCTTTTCGTGCTGTAAAGATGGCGATCTGGCGGTGACGATGGGCAGTAGAATGGCAGTGGTCGATGAGGTGGAATTTCTGGGTCCTTGACTACAGGTGCTTTTTTCAATCGAAATCGGTCGACGACAGGAAGGCCGCCCTTTGTCGAACCGAGAAGGGTATTCCTCCTTGACGATTAGAGATCACTGCCCGAAAGTGTTGTCTTTCAGAGGAACAATGGCGGTCTTTAACTATTAGAAATGGGAGCCTTACAGATGCCCAAATCGTAGCGTTCAATGGCTCACCTCGCCAATTAGAAGGCTCACTCTTGTCCGGCAAACTAATTTAGCCACTGGGAATATTTTGTAGCACGTTTGCTCTATAGGCTCAATCAATCACCCATGTTCCGTGTCGTCAGCGTGACTTTGTTCACGCCATGCTTAGCTGTTGTTGGTTACAGCCCAGTGGTAATGGGTTTGATTGACATGGCGCATTAAAAAACAATTCTTGATTCTGTAACAACGCTTTCACTTTTCGAGGATGTTCAGGAGTCCCTACTTATGGTAAGAAATGGGATTTATAAATGTCATTTTCTTATCCTTCCATCTAGCACAAAAAACATACAACAAAAATGCAATGATCTTCACTGCTATTGTCATTATGAAAAGTACTGCCAAAGCATTCTTAATATTGTCATTAGGTCACAACAAAAATCAATTTTCACAACAATACAAATCATATTTGAAAAATTTACCGTAAAAAGAGTTGCTGAGTATTTTTAAATAAGAGCAATCAATTCTATCTGAATCCTAGAGGGTTTGAGCTGTTAAGTGGAATACCTGTAACTAGAAATTAGAAGAAAAATTAGTATCTTCCATTTAATTCCAACTACCTTTGCTTATCTTCGACAGATACGCGTATTTCGTCTACAATGTGCAGACTTCTTCAGTGCCTCGTACTAATAACTCGACTCATCTAAACAATAAATACCCGGGTAACCTGTTCAGCAGGTGGAGACTAGTGGAGCTGAGCTGCAAGTCACCCTGCGGGTCAAAGGTTGCGCATAATGAACGACCTCCATATATTTGGTTAGATTCGAATTAAATAAGTATCCCGGGATATGCAGCGGGGGCTTGCAAGGGGGGAGGCTTATCAATTGCTGGACTCAGTGAATTTCTTCCAAAATTCCACAAATATCCGAGAGCAGCCCTGTTGAAGTCGACCCCTTCACCAACCTGAGCATCTGTTCTCCATGTCAGGGGCGGCTCAAAACGGCATCTGTTCTTCATGTTAGGGGCGGCCGATTATCGTCTACGTGCCAGCGTGAGACTCTAAACAGAGCTGTGCACGATGGTCCTCCAACGAGGGGGTTGGTGCAGGCCCTACAAGCAAGCCGTAAAAATAAACGGTGAACACGAAATTATTGCGACACATTCAACAGGGCATAACTTTTTTACCATTGCGTAAAAATCAACCACATTTTGCACACTTTCTCATTGATGTGTATTGTTTACATGTGTCAAACTCGAAGTCGTGTTTTTTGATTCAACGAAAATGGAGGTGAACCAACGCGAGTCGAGAGAACAAATTCTTTCCAAACACCTGGAATTTCCTGACCTGTCACACCGGCAGTTGGAAAAAATGTTGAACATTCACCATTCAACCGTCTCCAGAGTGTTGAAGCGGTTCCAGGAGCGGTTGACGTTGGACCACGGCAAAGGAGCTGGAAGAAAACCGGGACCGGAGAACAAAAAGACGGAGGGAAAGGTGAAGCGGATGATTAAAGCAAATCCTAAAGTCTCAAGCCGTGATTTGGCTAAAAAGATCGGCATGTTGCAGAGCTACGTCTAGAATGCAAAGAAGAGAGCTGGACTACATACATACAAGGTACAGAACTTCCCAAACCGCGATGAGCGGCAACAATCGACGGCTCAAACTCGGGCACGGAAGCTCTACGAGAAGATGCAAATAAAAATATGGCTGATGTGTGATGGACGACGAATAAAAGCCGATTTTAAACAAATTCCGGGGTTGGAGTTTTTCACCGGCAAGAGCAAGTTCTATGTGGACGACAAATTTAAGAAGAAGAAAATGTCGAAGTTCGCCTCCAAATATCTCATTTGGCAGACCATCTGCTCTTGCGGACTGAGGAGTGAGCCTTTCGTGACAAAGGGCACAGTAAATGGCGAGATTTACAAATCTGAGTGCCTCGAGAAGCGCCTTTTGCCGTTCTTGCAGCAACACAACGAAGCTCCGCTATTTTGGCCAGATTTGGCATCATGCCACTATTCTAAAAGTGTCCTGGAGTGGTATGAGGCCAATTCTGTCCATTTCGTTCCAAAGGACATGAATCCGCCAAACTGTCCGGACTGCGCCCGGTGGAGTAGTACTGAATGATGAAGCAGGAACTTCGGAAGCGCAAGAAGACAGTCAAAGACGAGAAGGACATGTTAAGAAAATGGAAAAAAAACTGAGAAACTGGTACCGGATGACACTGTAAAGACTTTGATGGAGGGCATCAAGTGAAAATGCGTTCAATTTTACACTCAAGGCTCCATCGATTAACTTTTCTTTTGATTTTTGAAGTAAATATATGTATAAAACTACCCTAAAATTTTGGTTTGATTCTAAACATTATAGGAAAATTGGCATGACATTTTCGGTGTCGCAATAATTTCGTGTTCGCCCTTTAATAGTGATGGAAGCACACGATGTAAAAAGAACGTTGGACCAACCTAAGAAAGTAAATTATGAATACAAGCTTTAAGAAATATATACCTCCGTATCAAAATAAGAATAATCTTCAAAATAAGGTACAGCTAGATCTGTCTGTGTACAGCAGAGGCCACGCCGGGCTTTGTCTGATTGGTAAAGTAAGGTAGATCCGTCCAAAGGGAGTGATTTAGAAAATCAATCTTATTTCTTAAACTAGACTGAAATACTTAAAATACATTATACGCAAAATAACACTCAATAATCCATTAAATACACGCTGTAGAAAATGAAAGAGAGCAAGACATGAGAGAATCTCCCATTGTTAGATTCATTCTATTGAAAAAAGTTCCTATTTATAGCGAAAATGACAACTCAAGACATAACAGAAGTCTTATTTGGAAAAAAAAAAACTTTTTTAGACATTCCCAGACATTGAAAATTTTTATTGCAGACATTTGAAAAGAAAATCTGGCATCCCTGGATGTAAAGCTGACCACGTTTCACTTTAAATAGAATGACCTTAATGTAATTGCACTTCTGCTACTGATTTCATATGTACTTCGCCAAAACCGATGATGGAATAACAAGTTGATTGAATCTCCCTGTGCGTTTCCAGCAGAACGAATCCATAACCGGCGTTACTTCGAATTTCGTTAGACCAACTTCAACAAACTAACTTTAATTGGCATGCCGAAAACTATCCAGAGCTTTTACGTTTCCACCCAGCCATAAAAAGTACATCTAATCAAATTGTGCCTGCTTGCTGACTACCGGCAATCGAAACATTTACGCAAAACCCGAAGAATCAAATTGAATCATTCCAGCCCGATGCGCTCAGGATCACATCGGTAGGGAACGGCATACGGCACGATCGTCGTTCGGTATGGTGACACTGTTCGTGCGGCTGGCAGTTTTGGCAATAAAATTTTATCATAACGACATTTTTATGCAATTTATCGCACATCGCACACCCGTTCCCAGCACCGCCAAACATCGGTGCGAATAAACGTGTGTAGCGAAACAGCAACGGGCCCTGGTCGGTTGACTACACAGGGAAAATTGTGATCCCTCCTGAGTTCGCACAGCCAGCCAGCGGTGGAAGAAGCTTTTCCTATCAATCGAGGAACAATCAAATCCGAGCTACTCCCCATTTGTGCGTCAGCTGTGTCACAATGTTCGGTTCACTACAGGAGTTGCAGGTTCTGTTTTATCCGTTGCTCAAAAAGCCGGCTTGATGCTGTGATGGAATAGTTTTTATTCTCATCAAATTGCAATTTTTTCCGCTGAATCTCGGTGGTGCATTTATGTTTCATTTTCTCAGTACACAGTTTTATGGATAAAACTTGAGACCGGGGACCCGTTCCTCTTCGGTAGATTGTGTTTTTTTTTCAGCAGCTGAAGCCTTTTAGCTTGCGTGACCGGTTTGATTTGACCAAAAAGTAATAAAGATTGAATGAAATTTTGAAATCGAACTGTATCCCTAAAACGCTTGGATGGCAGTGATGTTGACACAACATTTCCCAAGCAGTGCTAGTTCTGGTAGAAGTATGCTCAATCTAACGTGAAACTCGTTAAAATAACTCCCAACAATCGAGCTGATAAAGTAGCATTAGTACAATCAATGCATCACACCATCCGTAGAAGTATGGCTGATAAAATCAAACACGGTTGCCGGAGATGAAGCTGGAGAAAATTCAACCCAGCTTGATTCTCACTCCTAAATTAGCTTTCCTTCTTGGGATTCAAGGTGGGGTTTCCTTCTTTCTTTATGACCTCTCTATCGTCCAGAACATAAAATCAAGTGACGGAGGCATGGACTGGCCTCGACGATGAAACAGACGATAGGCGATTACTGAGCGATAATGTGTCCACTCGTGCATTCAGACAACGGACCCGGCCCCGAAGACCCGACGACGACGACCAAGGAAGCTGGAGAAAAAATTAATCCCTATTCCCGGGATTAAGTACATATTTCTGCAGGGCGTCATTAAAAGTTTATTTTATTTTCTTCTCCTGTGTGAGTCTCGCCATTTGGCACGGTGCCTGATTCGTGATATCAGCTGTGCAAGAGAAGCAATGAATTACAAAAAGAAGAGTATGGATGAAAAATAACGGGATTGTAACGGGAAAACGTAGAAACGGCTTTAGTGTCGTTGTAGATATTAATGTGCACTAATTAATTGGGATAATCAGGAAATGCTGGGTGTTTGTAAATGATGATTTCGGCAAGGGTACGATCTTTGATATCCCTCTAATAGCAAAGTTTGAGAAGATTCAGATAAACGACGATGAGTTATTCTCCGGCCCAGTTTCAAAGTATCCTAACCAGCTTATAAAGAATGAAATCGTAAGGAAATATACTTTTCTGTATTTCAAACAATGCTTATAATACTTGCGAGGTTGAGAGTTCAGTAACGATAATCCCTTGAAAGGAATAAGAATTATCCGTGTCATCGTGTGGTAGTAGACAAGTTCGAGCATATGAACTCACAGGTAGTTTCCAGTTGCTAAGTATGACACATTTGATCTACACAGTTTGAAAGAAACATTGATTTTTTTTTTGCGTTAGTCAATGCACATAAAAAGAATGTCAGATTTTCCATAAATTAATGAGATATTTTATGTCAATTCAAGCCAGATATCGCTTAAATCATTTCTATTTATGTTGCTTTGGCTTGTAATTTAACGAAGGCCAATTAAACGCGCACGTGCGTGCGTGCGTGTGTGTGTGTGTATGTGTGTGTGTGTGTGTGTGTGTGGCGTGTGTGTGTGTGTGTGTGTGTGTGTGTGTGTGTGTGTGTGTGTGTGTGTGTGTGTGTGTACTGTGTGTGTGTGTGTGTGTGTGTGTGTGTGTGTAATCCAGCTCCACTGTCCAGCAGTGCTTTAATGGAAGAAAAAATGTCTGCAGCTTATTCTAATCTAGACTGTAAACATTTTTAGCAGGTGTTGAAAGGTGAGTAGCTCTGTTGAGATCAGTGACCCATTTCAGAATGCCTCATCACTCACGTCCATTTCGAGGTCACTTTCACTTACAACAAGCCCCGCATAAACACAATACTTATATCAATTGGATATTTATACCTGTATTTACACTTCCATTATCGCAACATGTTCTGTTACGACCATGGCACGTATTTAGTAAAGGGCGATACGGTCAAAATTTGGTCAATATCAACTTGACGTATTTCTTTCAATTTTGCATTTAAAAAACCTGAACACCCCTCATTTTGAAGGTGTGTGTGTGTAGAATATTGCTCCTATTTTGATTTTGGAATTCACTCTTCAGTTGTCAAAATGCCGTCCAAGCAAGAAGAGCAGCGTATCAAAATTTTGCTCGCGCATCGCGAAAATCGAGCTACTCGCACGCAAAGTTGGCAAAATCGCTAAAAGTTGCCAAATCAACCGTTACAAATGTAATTAAAGTGTTTGAGGAACGTTTGTCGACAGCCAGGAAGTCTGGATCGGGGGAAATCGAAAACCGGAAGCCGCTGAGACGACAAGAGAGTTGCCGGTAGTTTCAAGCGAAACCTAACCTATCTCTCCGAGATGCCGCAAATAAGCTGGGTGTATCGTCTACAACCGTGCATCAGGCAAAAACGAGCCGGACTATCGACTTACAAGAAGGTAGTGACTCCAAATCGCGATGATAAACAAAATACGACGGCCAAGCGCGATCCCGGAGGCTGTACACGACGATGCTGACGAAGTTTGACTGCGTGGTAATGGACGACGAAACCTACGTCAAAGCCGACTACAAGCAGCTTCCGGGACAGGAGTTTTATACGGCAAAAGGAAGGGAAAGGTAGCAGATATTTTCAAGCACACGAAACTGCTCAAAGTTCGCAAAGAAATATCTGGTTTGGCAAGCCATCTGTACCTGTGGCTTGAAAAGCAGCATTTTCATAGCTTCCGGGACTGTCAACCAAGAAATTTACGTGAAAGAGTGTTTGAATAAACGTCTGCTGCCTTTCCTGAAGAAACACGGTTGTTCCGTACTGTTTTGGCCGGATTTGGCATCTTGCCATTACGGTAAAAGGCCATAGAGTGGTACGCCGCCAACAACGTGCAGGTGGTTCCCAGGACAAGAACCCTCCCAACACGCCAGACTCCACCCAATTGAGAAATACTGGGCTATTGTCAAGCGGAACCTAAAGAAGACCGAAAAAACTGCTAAGGACGAGCAGCAGTTCAAGGCAAACTGGCTTTCTGGCGAAGAAGGTGGACAAGGTGGCTGTACAAAATCTGATGGCAGGGGTCAAGCGTAAGGCCCGGCAATTCGGATTTGGAAAAGCGGAAGCCTAACTGAATATTTTCCTGAATTTTATACTAATTGAACTTGAAAAAGAAATTTAATTTGATTTTTAAATAAACGATTTCACCGATTTACACGCGTTTTCCCTTGACCAAATTTTGACCGTATCACCCTTT
>JASCZW010002528.1:0-88922 GCA_034211315.2 Aedes japonicus
GTGGAACAACTCAAACTATGAGTTGTTCCACTTTTAACGAATATTGAGTAACTTTTCCGTGAGAAAAAAAGGGATGGTGATAAAAATGAAAGAGAGGCTGTTTTGAGCGTGATGGATATAGCGCACCGGTATCAGCCTGTGCACGCTGCTATAATTGTTTTGTCTTTTTGACTTTTACTGTGAGCCGTGTGATGGTGCTGTCTCACTCACTCTCACAGGACGCTTGAAAACATGGCTCACAGTAAAAGTCAAATTTTTTATAGCGTGTACAGGCCCATTGTAACGTGAAGCCTGCTGCCTCTTACATTTGTTTGTTTTTAAACGAAGCACCCCGTTTGTCGTCACAGTCGCTTTTTCTAACATATCCGTGAGAGTAAATGAAATAAGAAATACACATTGCCGATCTGAAGACCAATGACAAACTAAAAGTTTTATTGTGTACGTATAACCTGCAAGTAGACGAGTTTGTGATCATAGCAATCGACATGTTTTGGTTGAAAGCGGAGCGGTAAAACGAACGAGTGGGTTGAAGAAATTGACGTTTGCAGCAAATTGTGAACTGGCCTATTTCATTTTGCCTTCGCACACATGCACGGAATCTCACTGAAACAATATTGTTAGTTTGTGTACGGATTGCGGAGCTGAAGAAAACATTTTCATGATCGAAAATCAATCCCATGCTCCGCTCCTTGCAATTGGGAACTTTATGCCGTGGCTATGAAATTTTCAGAGTCTAATGCTTGTTTCTGAAAGTATGTTTTGATAGATCATAATCATGCAGAGGGATTGGCGTCTAAATATTGGCACTTCTAATTATGTACATATTACATACAGTTTCATCAAATGTCCCAGGTGCTGAATAAACTGCTTAAAATCCGTTCCGTACCCTAAATGAGTTATAAATAAACCCTATGTTACGGTGATTTTTTTTTCGGTTTTAGGAATAAATAGCAATAATGTTATACTGCGAATTTTTCTTTGGTTACACAGAAAAAAATAATTAATTTTTACAAGCGCGTAAAGTTTCCCCTCGTGTAATTCCAAGCCAAAGGAGCATAAACAATGATATTGTTTGCAATCTTTCATACAACAGGCTTGATTCAGGCGTTATCTGGCTTAAATTTACATGAAATATCCCATTATTTTCTGCCAAATATGGCATTCCCTTTATGTGCACTAGATAACGCAGAAAATTCAGTGTTTCTTTTTATCTGTGTAGATTTTGCTGATGAAATTCAACTACTTTAAATAAATTCACAAAGAGATGCAATAAATGCTTTGTTTTATTTGAAAAGAACTGCCTTTTGCTTTTGACCCAAGTATGTTTACAGTGCTGAGCTTTTATTCCAATTAGTTTCAACTTCCAAGATTAACCGACAAAACCATCCCCGTTTTAAAAGATCTGTTGAATACTTGCTGAAATTCTTATTTATCACTGTCGAGCTGGTGATTTATAACCGGGATTGAATACGAAAATAGCATCGGTTCGGATCTTGCCGCCGTTAATGGTGCATGTTTTAATTGATGAGCAATTAACCTAAGCTTGTTTTAATGCGAAAAAATATGGACACTGTCCGTCTACGTGGAGCTAAAATACTAACACAGAATGTCGAGCCTTCTAAACCAAGCTGAAGAAATAGAAGGAATAATGGGAATTTTAAATTTTTCCATTCCCAAACAGGTGTAAGATTAGAATCTATTTGCCGCTTGAACTATGGGTTCGTCGTTTCACTCTGCTGGTAGCGTCTCGATAAAAAAATTAAGATTAATGGAATAATAAGCTCTGGCCATTGTAATTCCTAATTTATAGATTCATATGCGCACTTAACCATGCGATAAAAAGTTATATTTATCCTTAATACATATGTTGAAAGATTTATTAAAGATCTTTTTGGTCGATAACTATGCAGCAATATATCTATGATATATTGTTGACACGATCGATTTATTTCTGTTTGAGCACGCTTCTATTATAGACCTATTCGTTATGCAGTGACGAACATGTCAATGCACGGTTGTGCTCTTCCAAACATAGATGAAGGGAACTGGTCAAGGATACATTGAATTTCCCAAATTCGATTGCAATGAGTCCATTTTTCTCTACTCCATGAAAACATAAGCAAGATAAGAGAGCGGTTTTGCTCGAACCGACCTCCATAAAAATTCATAAGCTGTTGATCGTTTCCACTCACCACACTCACATACATGAAATCAAAGAAAATGGAAAGCTGAATCACTTTTACGGTACCATCCTACACGAATAAAGCAAAATGTATACACAATCGCACTGTTGGAGAAGGGTTTGTTGAACCTTTACAAGCGGTTCTACCCCGCTGATTTATTTCTCGCGTTAATTCAGTGAGAGATTTGATCATTCATATTCAGTCAGGCCGAAATTGCATTAATTTTATTTAAATCCCTTGGTCCGAATCGGGCTTTTGTCTTTGCCGAATCCAACCATAATTGCCATTTCATAGGGAATTTATTGTCGGCTAGATTACATTTCAACAATTTGATTTTTTACAAGCAATATTTTGATGCGCCACTGTGGATTTTAGAGGACGCTTGAACTGATAATTACTGTGTGTTTTTTATCAAATTCTATCTAAAGCGTGTCGGAAATAAATTTTCTATCATCACACGAACATTATAGGTTTAATGGAAATCCATACACATCTTTTTCTCAACATTTATTGACTTCAAGTATGTTATACTTTCACAATAATAGATTTAGACTTTTGACTTGACTTCTGCCATTGAGGTTTAGCCATGCTTCTCTCGTTTGATTTTGTAAGCTTTTGTCCACTTCTGCTTTAAGTTTTGAACCGATTTAGACTCTCCTCTCATTTTCCGACAATCATCCTTCATTATTGCCCAAAATTTCTCGGTCGGTTGGAGCTCTCGGCAGGTTGAGGATTAATATTACAAGGTACCACAATGGCATTATTTTTCTTCTCTCATTTCTTCGTCACTGTTGAGTAGTGGCAAGAGAATGCTGCTTCGGAATAGATGTTTTTTAATTAGAACTATAAATATTTAGACTTTAATTCCTCTGCTTACTTCTGATCTATCGAAACAAACCTTTAGAAACGAGCATTAGACTCCGAAAATTTCATAGCCGTAGAATCAAGCTCCCAACTGCAGGGACTTATTAAAAGCATGCGAATTGATTTCCGATCAAGAAAAATATTTTCTTCAGCTCCGAAATCTGTACATAAACTAACAATATTGTATGAGTGCGATTCCGTGCATGTGTGCGAAGGCGAGATTAAATAGGCCAGTTCACGATTTTCTGCAAACGTCAATTTTCTCAACCCACTCGTTCGTTTTACACATGCGCTTTCGAAAACAATCAAACAAAACACGTCGATTGCTATGATCACAAACTCGTCTACTAGCAGGTTATTAGACAGATGTACACGACCAAACTTTTAGTTTGTAATTAATCTTTAGATTGACAAGGTGTATTTCTTATTTCATTTACTTTCACGAAAATTTTAGACAAAGCGATGGTGGCGACAAACGGGGTGCTTCGTTTAAAAAGAAACAAATGTAAAAGACAACAGGCTTCACGTAACAAAATACCGGTGGGCTCTCTCAAAAGCAACAGTAATGCCATAGCTGCCGCTCGACAGCGAAGCATTACTTATCGTTGCGTACTATTGGACAGCTCGAAACAATTTTTTTATTGCATATGATAGTGCCAGTTGATGGAAAATATAACTATACGCATTGATCAACCACAAATGACTGGAAGAAATATAAAAACAATAGTGGTTTCAGATCATCTAGATATGAAATAAATTTAACTCAATGTTCAACATCACATTCTGGCAACAAGCCTAGATGTGAGAAGGAGCTGATGAAGACATTCCCTCTGGTACACGTGATCAAATGCAAAATACACAAACGACAGTAAATAAATTGGTAATCAATCATGATTCATACATCGAATCATTATCCCGATAAACAGAGCATATATTCGTATCATTAAAAGTGAAATGATTTGGAAAATGCAGTGGTTTTAAACCTATTCCCTCTTCCCGGTTGAGATGAGCTGATCTTACCGCACATAGCTTTCACGTGGATGGCTTGCGAAATGAGATATTGTATCGCAAATTTTTCTACCTTCTGTTCTTTAAACTTAGACTCTAGGTTTCCTCTTTTCTTCGTAGTGTAAAATTTAATACCAGGGATTTATGAAAAATCAGCATCACGTATGTTTCATCGTCCTGTACGGTGCAACCTGTATGTGTGGTTAACAACAAATCATATAGCTCTCGACCCGACTTTAAAAATTGTCAAGCCCTTTATCATCTCGGTGAGGTTTCTTCTGAGCTTTGAATGACCTCAGTCCATATCTCACTTTAATGTCTTACACAGTTGACTTAGCTAAATCATCTTTTTTGGCAACAGTTCTGACCGACATGTTGGGCGTCCTCTTGTATACTTTCACCACATGTTTCTCATCTTGTTTGTTGCGTGCTCCCCTTTTCGACTGTTTGGTTGGCTTCCATTTAACCGTTTTAGTTTATACACGGAGGTAACTAAGTACCCCAAATTAAGATCATTTCACCCAATTCACCCAATGGCATAGTACTCAAATAAGTCAACTAGTCTTCGTGGTCTGCAGCATCCTCTCAGAGTCCAATGAAACTTTGTGTGTGTATAGACTATGTCTTTTCAAGCAACTTTGCGTACTTAGTTTTATCAAAAAATGTCTAGGCTACCATTTGAAAAAGGATTAACTTTTTTTATCGATTTTTTTAATCAATATAACTCAAAAAGGGCAAGACTTACAAAAAAGTGATGTATGGGTGGCTTTGAGAAAATTGTCTGAACTTTTATAAAAAAAATTAAAAAAACGATTCTTACACGCAAAAAAAAATATTTTCAAATTTAAAGTGAATTTGCTAAAAATTGCAATCTTAGAATTGGACAAATACTTAAGGTTTTTTTACGAAATTTGGCCTTCATGGTGGTCCAAAACTTCGGTAGGTTGAAGAATTTTGATACAAAAACAATATTGTGATCTCTGCACCACCTTAACACCGGCCGCGTGAAGTGGTAGCATGCCAAATCCGGCCGAAGTTGCGTCTCACAGACCGCAGGAAGGGCAGCATGTGCTTTTGGAGGCTCTCGTGCCAGTAGATTCATGGTTCCCTTCAGAATTTCTGGCTCATCCTTCCACACCCACAGATGCCTGCCAAACCAAAAACTTTTTGGCGAATTTGTTCACCTTCTTCTTCCTTAGCCCCTCAAGAAGGTCCTGCCCCATCAATTGCTTTGTGTATGCCTTGATGCAAGTCTTGTCGTCCCTCACGACGCACCTCAGTTTTGTCAGCAATTCTCAGTACAGCTTTCAGGCGCGGGTTTTGGCTACCATGCTTTAGGCAATAACTGTGTGAAATAGTCGGTACATGCTAAAAATAAACCCAACAGCAGGAGATAATTTCTCATCCATGTTAAGCAGTATTGGGAGAGGGACAAACCGCTAGAACCAGATCAAAGCAATAGGTAGTATAAGAGCACGTTCGGTTGCATAATCTTTTACCAGTCAAGGGGGTATCCTTCTCGTTGCCTACCCTGCATTGGGTAGCTTGGTAAAGGATCATATACCTGATCGGACACTACCGTTCAATGCCCTCCGCTCGTTTTCGAACTTGTATCTTTCAATTTAAAAGCCTGCCGTTACCGTATACGGAACTCTCAGTACACTTTCTCTTCATTTCTATTCGTTCTAGCAATACATTACTGTCCGCTCCTAGAGCCTCACACGGAGATGAGAAATTATCTGCATCTGGAAAATTTGACCATGCTTTGTTTGTCGTTCCGGTTGGGTGCCTTAACCTTGTAGACGTGAAGGCCGGCACGTATCACCATTTTTTCGACAAACTAGATGAAAACCTCCGCCTTCTTCATCACATCGCGGATTGAAAGTTTTGGTTGATGCTTGAACAGATTCTACCCTTTCCTTGCACTTCACTGGATCAACTGTCCTCGGTTTTCTGCCGCTGATTGACCGCCACTGGGTCGTCTGGGTCACGTTGAATGACTTCACCACCCGCGACACCGTCAAATGATGGAATCCCAAGTGTTTTCCTATCCATCTATCGGATGCAGTCAGATTTTCCACGACGGCACACATTTATTTTTTATGACAGATCTGCTCTTGTTGTGATGTCATCTCAATAACCACTTAACAGATTGCAATGAAATTTTGCGAACGTAAACATTACACTCTTAGCTGGTTTCAGTCAGAATCAATAGAATTTTTTTTACCAACCCACTAAAAAGTTATAAGCTTATAACTGTGTAGCATTATTTTCGAGTACAGTATTTAATAGCTTTTCAAAGATACTGAAAAAGAGTATCCAAAATCGGTACGAAACAGTACGTGCTGAAGCAAATGGGCAACTTTAGATCAACATTACAATTAAATTGATCCCGGAAATGTCTCGTTTTACTGCAGAAGAATATTGTAGAGTACATAAAAGTGGAATAAAAATTAAATTCGTACGCAAGTGGAGCCCATAGTGATATTTTCTAATCGTACCTATATCACAGGACTGAAGCGGCTGACATCCACGAACACAATCGCGAAGCTGAAAACTTGTTGCTGCGTGTAATATTAACTCGACAGCTCGGTTTTCTTGAAGGCTATATGCAGCAAACACAATATTCGCAGCGGAAGGTTGTACTTAGTGCAGTGGTTATTACAATAATAGTATTTTTTTTATCAGCCAGGTATTATGGTTCTTTATCTAAATTACTGATACTAGTAGCACCTGAGTAGTGTGGTAGAAGTAATATTGTAAAGAAATATAATTCATCGTGAACCGAGCTTAAAGTGTTAAAATCGTCACTAGCGCCACACCAAAAGTGGCAGGCTTCAAGAACTAACGATTTCTTCAGTCATCTAATCTATATGAAAAACTCTGGCTGGTCGTAGTATGCGGTGCTCAAAGTAAGACGTGAGAATTTTTGCTCTGTCATTTTATCCCGTTTTATTTTTAATGTTATTGGAGATTTTACAAGTGTGAAGAGTATTGTTAAACTTTTTTATTATGATAATGATTCGGTCACCAAACAGTTGCTTGCTGGCCACTACGAGGCTTGTCTTGTGTGAAAACAAAGTGCCCCCACTGGATACGGACCTGCTTTGAATGCTCAATGTTATAGCCACAGCAATGGAATGTTCTGGAAATCCGGGTGACCTCTTTTCATTTTATCCTTCTGTGTCCCACATTCTTTTTTTTTTTTTTTTTTTTTGAGAATAGTTTTTGTGTATGAAGCTTATATTTTTGATGGGCTTCAAATGGTGAGTTGACGACCTGGAACGGTCTTCCGGTCCTCATAAGTTCTCGTGCCTTTACCAGTCATGAAGCACATGGAATTGCCGGCTGGACCATGGAGGCGCTGGTTGGCGTAGCAAGGGCAAAGTACCGGTGGATTGTGTACCTACACAGTACCAAAATGACATGTAAATGTCTGTCCCCTGAGACCGACACATGCAAGCATCCTTTAGCACATAAGAATGAGTTCTAAGAGATGAGAAAATAAATTCAATTAAACGCATATTTCGTCGAATTGCGTATGTGTCAGTTTCAAGAGACACAATTTTAATCGAAATCTTTCTTTACGTTCGCCGACTTTTTACAAACATGGATTAGGTCTCGTGTGAAGTTCATAATTTCTTAGTGTGTAGAAAATGCATCTTTGTCATTTTGGTTTGATGGATGATTGCAGCGCACTATGGGATTGTCTTTGCATTTTAGAACCATTTATCTCTAGAGCATGGACCAACGTCAAGGCTCAATCAGCATTTCAGCATGATATTTGCTTTAGGGTTGCGCTTTCGGACTTCAACTTTGCAAGAAATTCTTGTGGGACAGTCGCAAATTTGTAGTTTATTCCATATACCGAGTGTTAATTCGAAAATGAACGTCGCTTCATGTATTTTTGTTGAATTTATTGATAAATTATACCATTATCAAAAATAACAATTTTATCAGCTGTCTCCGTTTCGACAGAACTTAGAATTTTTTTTCTAACTAGGTGTTTGATTTTGAAGAGGTTTATTTGAAATTTCAATGGTATTAAGGCAAGAAAACCAGACTTTACCAGACCAAGTTAAACTCAAACGGGAGGTATACAAACTAAATAAAATAAGATAAATCTAGAAAGAATTACGAAGTTTTTGTCTTATTACAAATATGCCACAAATATTAATGTTACTAAGAAAAATACTGTTTAAATATTTTCCAGGATGCTTTTCATTAAGGACTGTGTAAGCGTAAGAAAAGAATAAAATAGAATCGTGCTTAAATGAAATGCTCTGCAGTTAAATGCAAGTAGGTGATACATACAATTATTTATTTTCAAAGATACGGGCCATATAAGACTGTACGCTGCACTCAAAATATGACCCTCCCCCCTGAGACCTTGCGCACTTGCTCCCTGAGCCATAATCCAAAACCCTGAATTTTAGCAAAATATGTTTTCTTGAGTAGACGAAAAACCGCTTATAATTTCAGCTCGTTGGGAAACTATCACAACCATCTCCTTCGGAAAGGGGCTTGTGGCTCTCGCGAACTAGTCCCATCGCCTCAAAGTTTCATGTTACGATTTCGCGAATTCATCAAGTATTTTTATTGACCATTTACGAGCATAGAGCATTGTCTGTTGATTAAATGGAATGCAAACAAGCGGTGAAAAGTATCAAAAGTTCATGTTTATACTGAATTCGTAAAACTTGAATTAACAAATTCTTCGACACAAGCATTCATTCACTGAAAATTTAGTTTCGTAAATTAGCTATGTCTTGTTTCTTTAACACAAAATATTCGTAGCTCTTTGTGTTGATTTCGTACAATTCATGAATGTTCTTTCTGTGTCAATAAATGCTTCGTGCTTTGGCAGTCACGCGTGTGCCTTTAATTACGAACTTTCAGTGCTCCCGTCCATTCAAAGAAACACTGAAAACATACCATTGCATTTGGTGAGAACAAACCCCGTCAAACATTTGGTGTAGTTTAAAATTGAAAGCTGTAAAGGTATAGGTGGATTTAATACGGACACAGTAAAAATAGGATTTTAAATAAACCAATCGGTACAAATACGCACATTACCCTAGATCACATTTCGACATTTGCATAGAAGTTGCGTACAACATGTACTTAACTAAATACCACAAGTCGCTTGAGAGTAGAATTATCTGAATCGTGATGAAATCAATTAGTGGCTGCCATTTATCTGACAACTCGACGTTGACGCTGCCAAACGAAGCATTCATAGGTGGCGCTGACTACTACTAAAATATCAACCAGAGTCCACCACCACCACTACTTAGCATGTAAACTACCGACCGTCTCCTTCGGGTCTCCGGTTTCACTTGGTCAGCAAAACAACAGTAAAAGTAACCGCGATGGTTGATAGGGCGGAGACGGACATTATTGTTTGTTTACACAGCTGGCTAATCGTATATTAAGCGTTGCATGTGCCCGACTGAGTGGTTTCCCAAAGCGAAAGCGCGTGCCTCGGATTCCCGGCCGGGAGGGGTTGAGGTTCCAACGAAGCGTAGTTTTGTGGGGACAGTTGCATTCGTTGACGGGTGTTGGTGCAAGAGAACATAGCAAATAAATGCATCACTCAGTGCGAGTTAATCAGCAGTAACTACTTCCCATCGAGATTAGCGCACTAGGGCACTAAACGTAGAGTTCTAGATTGTTTTTCAAACATGTGACATTTCTAATCGGAAACTAAGTTGGAACGATCATTCACAGCTATCGTTCCCTTGAAGACCATCTACTGCCAATACTTTAGGGCGATATTGATTCGTAAACTATTGGCAAACTTTATCAGCTATTTCTGTAAACAGCACCAAGGGTTAGATAAACCAACTTTGTGTACAATTACACATGTGTTTCACATTAACGTGCAACTTATTTCAAACATTTATCTTGAATTTTATTTATAAGTTTCTAAAATTCCTACGAGGCAAGCCATCTGTTACAACAAAGCGCAAAACTTGCTCGCTGAAAAACGATTTAAATACTACTGAAACCATCTCATAGATCAGTGGCAGTCAGTGTGGGTGCTAATTAGAAATGCCAGTTATTAGTTATTATTCCCCTCGACTGCACTTTAACTCGTAAATTATTCGACAATTGCATAAAGCGGGGGCAGACAAAGATGAGTTGTGTGTGACAATACACCTCCTACAATGTTGCATTTGGTCACGTGTACCCAATTGGTCGCTAAGTAATACCATTATCAGATAGAACGTGGCATTGATTAGCACAGTTAATTGATGGGATATCCATTTACTCCCTCGCACTCTCATCCTCTTTGCCAAGCAATGTATCAAAACAAGGCTCACATTAAATTATATTATGATTATATATCGTATAGAAAATCATCACTTTGGGCTCAGGTGTTCTACACACGCACCCCATATCCGTTGGATGTAGTTCTTTTGTTTCGTTTTTCCGGCTTGCTCGGCATAGTGCCAGCGATGCAAACAAACTAGCCAAGATGAATGATAGCGTGTTTTCAGACGGCAAGTAGGCACCAACGTAACGGATAGTAAAATAAATTCAACAAAATGGTGAGGATTTATTCTTTCACGCTTCCTCGGTACAAAACTATACGGTCTGTCATCGTAAAATCCTCTAGCCATGCAGAACCCTCTTGACACTGTACTGAGGCGGGATAAATCTTCTTTGTTTTCGCCACAGTAGCTGATGCTTTCTTCGCCAAGAGGATGTCATCAAGAGATGAATGTATTTTTAATACTTCGGTTGAGCTTCAATCTCATGAAAAAGCATAGCAGGCGAATTTTTTTAGTTATTGATTTTTATTTTCACTCTATTCTGGTGGTGGAAAAGCGCTTGGAAGATAGTATCGCAATTAGGGCGTCGCTTGTGGTAGCATTAATCTCCATGATTATTAAAATTTAAGGAAATCATGGATTACTAGTAAATGGTGGAGTTGTGTCTTATGAGTGTAAAAACTGATGACACTATCGATTTTCGTGAGTGTTTCTCTCACAGACATAGCTATTAAGTTTCAGTCGTATATGAGCCTGTTAAAAAGCATAAAAATATTATTTTTCTAACAACTTTATTCTGAAGGGCAAAACAGTAAAACAACGAAAAACCTGATATAATCCAACGCCAACCATGCCATCGTATCTTCGGGTGACCTTTTTTTTTAATTTTTATTTACATATTCCATTTCAGAAAAAGTTGTTGGAATTAAGCTCAAAAGTATATCCATCCCATATGATAGCGTTTACGTATGTTTTCTAAACGTATTCAATGGCGTTTTACTATCCGTCTTATGTGAAGAAAAAACGCTTGCCATTTCCATTCTTGCCAACCTGGTTTTGAACTGATGGTACAGGGTGTATTTGTTAAAAATGGGCACACACATATTTACTCATCAAAATTAAACTGATTATCGGATTTCTTTGAAATATTCAGGGAAATGAAAACAACTACTACTAACGAGTTAAGATTTACTAAACTTGTTTTATTTGATTTAATCTTCCGTCCCAAATGTCCGCACCTTCCTATTCACTTCAACCCACTATGGGACGATAAGAAAAATTTCGTGAAAAAATCGATACTTCGAAAACAAGATATATGATGTCTTTGGGAGATTTTTTTCTTTAAGTGAAGAAATGTAAATATGTCAACAGACATACTTAACACTTGCAGTTTCTTCAACAATTATGCCTGAAACGTTCAATTCAATTGTTTCTTAGTTGGAAGTATCGCCACAGACGGCGCACATTGTGGATTCCCTTATGGTTGACGTTAGCATACTACGTCAGGTCTTGTAGGTGAACATTTTTACTTTCACTTCACATATTTCGTGTTCGCAAATATGTGCAAATAAATGAGTAAATATATCTTGAAAAAATGTATTTCGTTTAGATTTTACCCTCAACATCTTTGTTTATAAAATAACTACAATAACAAACATCTTGCATCTTCAAAATGTGCTTCCTGTTGTATTCTAAAAGTCATCCAAACAAAGTTCTCAAATACAAATTTAAATAAAATATTATATCAAAAAACTGTTTTTTTTTCAAGTGAACTGTGAAAATTTTGTAGAAAAACTGGCTACCCTGATTTTTTTTATATTGGGTTTTGTTCATATATCCATGAACCCTACGAGTGAACAAAGTTTCGTAACAATCTGAGACCCTTCGGCCCAAACCTGTACAATAATAATAAAAAAAAAACATGTCTCTCTTTATTCAAATGTACACACTTAGAAAATTTTACAGTATTCGGTAATTTTTTACCGAGCTTTCAACAGCTGAACGTTCGGTAATTCGATTTACCGGATTTCGGTGAAATTTTACAGTACTCCGGTACAAAGATTACCGGAACTTGTCAAATTTTACCGAAGTCCGTTAAATCGGATTACCGAACTGTTCAGCTGTTGAAAGTTCGGTAAAAAATTACCGAATACTGTAAAATTTTCTAAGTGTGTAAATTCCATTTGCCAATATATTATACCCCAAAGTTTAGTACACCACACTAATACCACAGTACTCTACCAACTGCTGGAATATAAAGCTGAAATCGATGATCCGATGGAAGGTAGGGAAATGACCAACTGAAAGTATAGTATTTTTTTTTGTGTGTTTATTTCTGACACTTTACACCAGAGGCGAATTCGTGTCCGCGTAGCTGTTGTATATGCTCGAGCTAGTCTTGGTCACTATCCTAAGAAACCTCGCTGAGAGCAGAAACGTAGAAACGCAGTAAATCGTTGAAAGTAAAATATAAATAAGTTTATAAAATCTTAAAGTAGTTTGAAAACGACTAGCCTCTATTCAAAATTAGTAAAGACGGAATTGAATCAGTTATTAAAATGTTGATAGCTAGGCGGGGGCAATATAAAATGTCTTGTTTACCCTGTAGGAACCGTTAGGATCCGAGCATACTACGTCCGGTCAGCCTGATCAGGCCGTTTCTGTAGCTCAAAAGTCGCCCAAAAGCCTCTTCCGATAACATCAACAAGTTTTTACTAGCATTACTGTGTTTCTTTCCGAGCACTAACTATGAAACAGTACTTCTACCTGGAAAGGGTTAAGCTTTTATGATCAAGCAGCAAAAGAATCCAATAGCGACATTTCTCATCAATAATATCGGAGGTAAAGACTTTCATAAGGACAGTTTTCCTTAGATAATTGAGGGTGTCCCTACAAAAAAAAAACAATTTTTTGCTCTAAGTTTTTTTTTCAAATTTGCCATCAAATTTGTCTCTAGATGATTTTCATTACATGAAAAGATAATAGTTTTAATGTAAAAATCTTGCATATACATCATATCATTAGCGAGTAATTAACGATGTTCTTCTAAAATTACGTCCTTTTCAAATGTGTTTTACTCAATTCAAAAAATAAAATCTTTCAAATGCTGTTAAAAATATTTATTTTGTTTGCCCCAAAATAGAAGAATCAACATTTGAAAAAGGCCTTTTTTTTTACAAAAACAATAATAACTTTTGTTTGACATACAAGACAATTTTAGCACACCAACAGTTGTAACTTTTATTGTTCTAGAACCAATAGCAAGACAAATTTGCTGATAAATTTTAAATAGAAAAGTTACAGCCAAATAACTGATTTTTATAGGCACACCCTAAGCCACACAAGTAAAAATGCTCTAATTTAGTCATATCAAAAGGTACAGGAAATTTTTTTAATCTACAACTTTTACGAATACTATATGCCTTTATTTCTGCAAATAAAAAAACGTAGATTTTAGATTTCTCTGAAAATAAAGACCACCATAGTTTTCATTTAAACCAAAAGATGCGCTTTGTTATTAGAAAAACTTTGTAGAAGTCAATTTTGCTCCAAAAATTCAAACTAAGGCTGAAAATGTATCTTTCCAGCTAAATTCGCATGGTTGAGAACAGTTGATGTAACCCAACACCTGAGGTCGCCATAACTACCATTTCCCGCCACTCTGCAGATAGTCACCAACATTTCTCGTCACCTTGCAATTTGGCGCTATCTTCACTAATATTTAGACTTTTTATTTGAAGTGCAATGAGTGAGAAATGCAATCCTGTTTAAGTTTATATCAATTTTCAAGTGTTCCTATAATTTCGACGTTGCTACACTTTAGAATAAAACTGTTGCAACGCAATTCTTTTAAAATCAGAACTTGAATAACTTCAAATTGACGTTTGAAATGTATTCACGCTCATTCGGACTTACCCAAAATTAAGTAAAGTGAACCCAAAATCATAAAAATGTATACAACTAAAAACTGGGTAACCGGGTCTAAACCCAAATTCGGGTAAACCCACAAGTTATTTGATTTTAGATTAGCTCTACTCATTATAATAAAATATGTTTGTTTTAATGGAAGTTGGGTAAAATGTTGAAATTAAAAATTTACCCTTTATAAAAATGGACTACTGAACACCCATAATATTGAACCGTAAATTCAAGTTTTCATTCATCATTTTTTTGTGGAATGGTTACACATGCTCAAGGTGAACTATCCGTTGATTAAAATTGATGGCATTCGCATAAAACAGAGTAGTACAGCAAAATAAAACACTTATACAAAAAATACTTGAACGCGACCATTTTCTTATAATATCTACCACTTATTCCATGACAGCGGATTTTCGTGTGTGATGATTTTAGCTGATTAAGACACACTAAAGCTTGAAACATGCAAATTGAATATACGCTAAGAGCTACTACTAATGAAAAATTAGCACAAGCCTAAAATAAACTTATATCGGACTGGAAGCAGCAGCTCTTCGTACTTTTGTTGGGTGCAAAAGTTCCATCAGTTGATTCTAACACATCTTAGATTATTCCTGAATGGTTCAAACGCCAAATGAAACAAATGTTAAAACGAACTGCAATCAGATGATAAAAGGGAAACTAAGGATAGAGCACTACTTCGACAGTGGACTCAGCCGAATTCAAATTGAATGATTTCGATGGTTTGATACATGATAAATATGTATGGGTGTGCTTCTATACTCGTTCAAAAAACTATCACTTAGATTGAATACGTTAGATTAATTGCGATGGAAGACGGATATTGCTCAACTTTCAAAGCAGTATTTTACTCGAATATACTTTTACTTTAAAATACTTTAAATAAAAATGGAAAAGACGTGTCCGACATCACTTTAACAAATATAAGACTTACTTTCCATGTGAATAAAAGGGAATATATCAACAAAAACATCTAATTAATCCCTTCAGACCCACTAACGCTTGGGTCACGGACTGTTTAATTTACTGCAGCGCTACTCGTGTTTGGCTCTGGAATATTTAGATAGCACAGTTTTGAAATGTCCACGATTAATTTTGTTTCAAAGAAGTTATACTTGATGGAAGCCACAAACCGAAATTTACGAAAATCGTTGAACCTTACAGAAATCGCGAAGTCGTTGCAATTGGCTAAATCGACCATGTGAAGCGTTCTCAAATATTCCCGTGAGTGGCATACTACAGATCGGCGGGTTAATAGCTAGCGTCCCAGTGGAACTTAGGATCGAAAGTTGCATTTAAAGGTGTTGAGAATGATAAGGGCAAATTAAAGGCTGTCAGTTTATGGTAGCCCCAAGAAGTTCAATGCCAGCCAAAGCACCGTCAATAGCATTCGTCTGTAAAAAGGATTTAGATATTTTCGGGCCAGTAAGCAACCAAACAGGACACTGAAGCCTAATTTAGTGGACAAAAATCGTGTCCGAAAGTTGTACAGCTAGTTTCGAAGAACGAAGAACGAAGGATGCATCCTCAAGAACGATGACACGAATGTAAAGATGAGTACGTATGAATACAACGGGGTGGATTTCTAAGAAGAATATACAGATCCACACAAATGCCCTTAGTTTCGACCAATTGACTAATATTGGGCAGTTTTCAAACGGAAATGGAAGAAAAGTGGAAGTTGATTCGGGATACAACAGAGATGGAAAGATGGTGGTGTAAAATGGCCGCTCAGATTAGCCAACAGAATGTCAAAAATATGATAAGTGGTATTCAAAGAAAAGTTGGATATTTCTTGAAACCACTTCTTCATGGTACTTTGTTGCCTTCCGTGTTCACTTTGTTGCCTTCTGTAATGAACACCGGGCTCATATTTTGCCATCGAAAGCCACCAATCCAACACCATAACGCTAGCAGGGTGCCTGGTCGGCAACACGTTTTTATGCTCGTCAGCCACGAATTTTACCGGGATAGAACTATCATGGTGATGGGTTCTGGAATTGATACGGGATTGACGGTAAACATGCTGTCGTCAAAGAACAGGATTATCGGATTTTTTCGCTTGAGGCTGCTAAAAATTTTGTAACATCGCTCGACTAACAGCTCCCAGATGCGGTTGGTAATCATGTGGGTTTTTTCATGCCCTCGACTTCGCCCCACATTCGTCTTTTACGATGTTCCATGCCATAAAGTGACTGATCCTGTGTTCCTCTGCCATTGTCCGCCATTTTTCTCTCTGAACATTCGCCAGCATCTCCTTTTGATAGCAGCGATAACCCCTGAAATCCGAGCTGAACCCGGATGACCTGTGGCCACCCTCGCGGATAGTTGTCCTTTCTTTTCTCGATCTCAGACCCTTTTCGCGGTCCACCGGGTCATTTCAACGGCGATTGAAATGTCTTTTTGCGATATTTGAGCGTGAGACAAACTACGAATACACTTGCCACTTCGTCATGGTGCGCAACTGTCAAACTAAGAAAATATGCTTCTTATACTCACAGCCTACTGTGGTATGAAATCCCAAGTAGCATCACTAGCCATATTAATGTTAAAAATCACCTCTTAGACAAAACTCAAGTTTTTTACCAACGTCAATATGTTAATTTCATACACGCATATAACCGAAAAGCGCAACAAATGGGGCATTTTTGAACACCTTTTAGGTCATACCAGATGTTTTGTAAAATATCCATAAGACAAATATTATGTTCTATGGATGTTTCACAGCATGCTTACAACATAATGATATGTTAAGTAATGAACAGAATTTAAAAAAATATAAACAAGATTTTTCAATGACAAAACGATATCGTAGCTAATAGTATTTTACGCGTTAAAGGTTATTGTTTATAACTTTTTCAAACCGGAATATAAAAGTGCTTCACGCATGGAAGTTGTATCAAAATTGTATATGCGGCTCAAGGTTAGCAGTGCAACTTTCTGTTTTCCTTCCCAAATTTCATGCCCCATTGATTGTATTGAAAAACGTAGATGGTACCCGGAATAAATGATTGAATATTAGTAAGATTTCTCTATGGAATTCACAAAAATCAACATCGTGATTTTCAAAGTCTGCATTCTTATAGTACAAGTCTACTGTAAGGGTTAAGAGATTAGTATAACTTTTGATGTTCAAATGTTCGTATTTTCTTTATTGTGTTTTCTTTGTGAAATTGAACAGAGTAAACGATTTTTCTTTCCCGGCAGGTTTCCGATTCCTGCTACAGCCTTGAAAATTAACAATACTGTACCTTTACTTAAATTTCTAACTGTTATTCGTTTTTCACTAGTGAGTTTACGATGCAGCTAGTATATTCTTATATTAAATAACGCGAATAACGACGTTTTAACAAGCCCAGCACTTTCTTGTAACTGAATTTAACAACCGTCTTACGCACTTCATCTCTAATCGAGAAGAAGTTCTCATAAAATTCATGTCAGTAGTGCGTTTTTCACGGCACTCTTTACAAAAAAACGTATATTCTTGTCAAAGAAGATGTTTCTGGTGTTACTTGGGTTGAAGCTTACGAGCATGCAAAGAAAACCAAGGCATTGTATGCACAGGTGAAAGGGGAACCCATTTTTACGATGTTGCTAACATTATCACGCATACAGTAGTTGATTCTGATATTGGTTTGCCTTTGAACACGCCTAGAATTTTACTTGTGCTGAGCCGTCCAAACAGGTTGGCAACTTGTACACTTTCAGTAGGAGTGTGACAGTGCATTAGAAGTAATAATAAGCGTTACAAATGCGTTGGTTGACATTTGTGTGTTTGTTCATGCTGTCGCCTGAAACGCATGAAAGTATTCCTAGAATTTAAGCTACACACGCTAGAAAATGAGCAGGGTGCCATTTCAATGGTGGTACAAATTAAACGATGAAGAGAAATCGACCAGTTGTTTACATCTTTAAGATACTGTGTAAGAAAAATTTAATTTCCAAGAATTAATTCATTCAATTATGCTCCTTTGTTGTTGGTCTTCCTTATACGAACTGATGAACCACGCGGGACGTTTAGGAATGGTATTCGTTTTTTTTTCTTTCTACTTCAGCATCGCTAGAATTACTTCGACTGCTTCGACTATTTTTCGCCATTTCTTTATGATGTTATGAATATATTGCCTTCTTAATATTTTGGCTCTGTCTGACTCAGTACGGATCCTTCATGCTTTACAAACAGTGAACGACTTTGTTCTACATTTTGTTGCCACCAAACAGCAACAATATCCTCATGGAGTATTTGTTCATAAGTAAACAATAAAAGCATATACAAAAGAATTTATTATTCAAAGAAGAACAAGTTTACTATCGAGCAGGCTGGTTAATTAAGATCATTTTCAAAACCAAAGAGCAAATAACTGGATTTTAAATGCCCTGCAACCTGATTAGACCTATTTTCTAGCCTAGAAGATAATTTATAAAGATCATAAAAATAAAAAAATCAGATTGACAGCCAATATAGTGTTGCTTTGTGATTTTGGCAACAGGTCTACCGTTAGACTCCCGAGGTATTTTGATTAAGCGATAGGAAACTTAATCACACATCGATTGACACACTTTCCTCGTTCTGCAAGCACCTAGGTAACCTGCTTCAACTCGATTCGTATCCATGCGTTTCAATAAACTTTACTCAGTTTGATGATTCAACTATGCAGCGAAAACTATCCTTCTACGAATCCAGTTTAGCCTGATGTACAGAGGGTTCAGAACTAGTGTAAGTGCACAAGGAACTACATATGTAGATGGATCTTGGGATTTTTTCGTCTTTAGTGTGCAAGTTCTAAATTTCTAAGTAACTACATTTAAAAAACAAATAATGTCAAATTAAACAAAAATTTGTATGAAACTAACCATACCTGAGAGTAGAATCAACTACCAGAAATTTTTGTTGAAGTTGAAAAATAAAACAACCAACATTAGGGCCAAATATTTTCGAAGCTATAAAATGAACTCGATTTTGTACCCTTTTTCGCACACTTTACAACGCTTCACTTGGATAACACCACACCGGTCGCTCAGCATGAACCGAATATGAAAATGACACACAATTAGAACGAACGGGGGGCTTTTGGTTTTCGCATCTTTGTCATTCTCCCTACTTTCAGTGTGAAAACATTCGATGTGCGAGTCAAAACAATCTCACGACGGTCATTAAAGCTGTTCCCTACCCTTTCAAACAAATTATTATGCGTTTGATTCTCTACTCGTTAGTTTTTATTTATTATAATAATGACGTTAAATGATGAATAAAAAATTCGAATTGTTATACTCAAGTGTTGCGTGAAAAACTGCTAAGAGTATATGAGTTAGAATAGGTCTATTCGGATAGGGAGTTTTAAAAGACACCTGCACTGTCACTCTGCTGAACGACTAATGAATAAAATTAACTGAATTGATTCAAAATCATCACCATATCTGTCGATAGTGGTCCAAGGGTCGATCGTCGGCGTTTCTGCGGTCCGGATGTTTAATGCTAGCACTACTCAAATATTATATGCTGCTTCGGGTGGCACCTGGATAGTCGCTGATGACTTCTGTAGATGTAGCATATTTGAGAAATGATCGCTGGACTGATCTTTGTCACTAAGTGTTGATGTGGTCCGAATATTGCTTGAAGAATATTTGATAAAATGGTGTCGTTACCAATTGAGATCATGGTTATGGATTGCATTGTATCTGCTGATGTGGTCCGAATAATGATTGTAGGATATTACAACCTGGGTTTGTATTGATAGCTCGATTGGTAACTTATATTTTCGTTCGTAGAATTTTTGTTTTTATCTTTGTTAAGGGATAAGGTAAGTATCGTGTTCGAGAGAAATTTTTTTTTCTCTCCGAAACCCATGTTAAATTCCGTTTATTGAAACGGGAAAGTTAATCGAAAAGAAATTTCTGCATAGGTATCCCCCTGAAAAGAACGAAAAATAAAATTGCAATTTGTAAGGTTTTCACGCTAATGAAACTAATGGAAGCTGTCATTTTTACTTTCGGAAAAATATTCGGCTCGATTATTCCGTAGGTGGTGGAGACATTTCGTCCCATGCAGATCAATTCCGTTTGGTAATATTGAACAAAATTCCGTAACCTCTGTACTTTCAAAGTCCCTACTGGCCTTTACGATGAAAATGAAAATCCAGGCAACTGTTCGTCCATGCGATGAAACTCGATATAAACACGAGCGAAATGATGTTTAAACGAAATTACAGGTGATGAGGACTTTTGAACGTGACGTTGATTATGCTGCTAGTTTGTTGTGACGCTGCTTGGCGTAGGAAGAAAATTAAAACATTGTAGTTTCTTCATCTAGTGATGATGTCGATTAATGGTGATATTGTGACATCCTGACGAACTGAACGGTCAGTCCAAAGGAATATTATTTGAATTGAAATCCTAAATTTCTGAAAAATTAACCTTAAATTCTTATTTGTTTCAATCACCGGAGGTAGCCGAATCGGACAAATATGTTGTTTGTGTCGCAATCCCAAATTATGGGTCAATCAAACTAAAATATGTTTATTTGTTCTCCATGAAAAACATTCTCCTTGATTTTTTAAGGTGCCTGTTCTCTCGGTCTACAGGTTCACCCTAAGGAGATCATAGATAACCGAGAATACTTTAAAATGAAGATGGAACAACCACTGCCTGTTAATTGGGCTGTTAAAAATTACGAATAACTCGTTCCGGATTGTTGAACAGTTGCAAATAAGGTCTTTATTAACCCTCCATAATTTGTGTTCACTTAGTTCCGAACTGGCTTCTCACACTATTTTTGGTTTGTATACAAACATTATTTATGCCCAGAGGGTCGAGAGATTTTCCTTGGCAAACACTTCTAGACTACACCGGGAATCGTAAGAACCGAGTTAGTATGGCATAGCATAGAACATTTGCACAAAGCGTGGGGGAGTCACAGAAATAAGCCTAAGCACGAAAACAAAAACAACCGCATTCTAGATCTGTGCTTCTTTAGCGCGAAAATATGCATGGACAGCAGGTAACTCCTGCACCGCTCGTTAAAATCTGTAGGCATCATCCTCCGTTGCTAATGAAGATGGAAATAAGCCTTCAACACTTTCGTGACACGTTTGAAAGCATTTCTTGCGATTTCAGTAAGGCTGATGTCGATGGAATGAACGATTTCTTCACTTATGTCAATTGGGACGATGTTCTTCGAGACTTATACACTGCACCGCGCTGCAACAACAATATCATGCATCCTATCATACTCTATCGACCAGTTTGTATCCCGTCCAATCCAGTCGTGATCCACCTAAGCCAGCCTGGTCTAATGCCGATCTCAAACGCCTCGAAAGAATGAAGCAAGCTGCTCTCCGATGACACAGCAAGTATCGTACTGACTTTACGATTGCGATATATATGAAGTTGAACACCAAGTACATGCAACTCAACAATCATTTGTTCGATGCCTTTCAAGATCGTCAACCAAGCCGCCTTAAAAAACAAACCAAAAAGTTGTTCGCGCTCCGTGAATGACCAACGAACGGAAGCTGGACTATCCTCTACGATGACTAACGGTCTGATTGAAGCCGATTCCATACCGGATATCGCAAATATGTTTCGCTCTCCTTTAAGCAACGTTTTCACCAGTGAACATCTCAGTCTCTAGGATGTAGACGCAGCCACCTCAATTGTTCCTCGGCTTAACGGCTCTTTGTTCCAGTTCGTTGTCACCAATGGTTATTCCCGCTAGTAAGGAACTGAAATCCTCCACTGGATATGGCCCAGAGGGCATATCATCTCTAGTATTAAAACGTTGTTTGGATACACTGGCAAAACCGCTAGCGTCTGTATTCTCGTCATCCCTCGCTTCTGGTGTATTTCCGGACTGCTGCTCCCAAAACAAAAAAGGAAGATTCTAATGCACTTTCGCATGATTTTGATTCATTGCTCGTAATGGATCGTAAGACTCGGACAAATTCAACTTTTTGGCCACAATCCTAACCAAGCATTGGCATTCCGCTTAAATGTTTTCACGACATGCTTGTGGTCTGGGCCACTAATAGAACATCCATTCTGACCGCATTTCTCCTTCCGCTCGGTGCTCAGAGTTTCGTAGTAACGTTTAATTACCCGACTCACCGTTGACTGCACGATTCCGAGTTGGTTTTCGATGTCCCGATGAGAGAGTTGAGGATTTCCCAGGTGCTTGCTCAAAATCAATTCACGACGCTGCATTTCTCAACGCCGTTGCTTACACTCAAATGGTCACGAGAAAATACCCATGAAGCATGATGAAGCAATTTGATGTGGCACACCCTTAGTCTTGTTTGATAGCTGCACCCTTATCAACTGAGCCAAGACAAATGTCACACAAAGTAAAATTTGATCATTCTTTGTTCTAATTATTGGAAGCTTTTTGCATATCATCATTAGCTTCTTCTGTAGGAGCCACTTTTTTTTTTGCGGGATGGAAAATCTGCAAACAGACTCCTGAAGAACTCAGGGTGTCGGGATGAGGGTGCCAACTCCTCGACCCACTAAAAACCCACCCGTGCCTCGAGCCCCGGCCCTTCCAAGAATCACCTTTCGGTATTACTTCAGGGAGGGGCCTAGTGTGCTTTACGCACCCTCTATGTCTTTAGTAGTTAGCTACGCTGACCTGACGCTGATTCGATCGAGATGTTCCTGTATCCAAGCATCCTGGTGGTTAATCCAGATCGTCCGCGATCTCCCTACCCGACCACTTACGGTACCTGCCGAACCTCGCGTCGTATGGTCCCTTCTCCGATCGAGAAAGCCAGGGCCAGGACCGGGGTTGGAAAGTCCCTGTAGGAGCCTTAAACCACTGCGACTGTTAGTTAGACTGTACTCAGTTTGTTCCATCACTATGAATCTGGTCACACTTTGGCTTTAGTTCAATTCCCGGTTTGGTCTAGGTATTTTTCGTTAGAAAAATTTCTCGACTCTAATACTTTCGATACTAATAAAACAATGGTTCGTGCTCTTAATGAATAGCTGTGAAAGTACATTTAGAACACTAAGTTGAGAGCAAGCATTAAGTTTATTGTAAAAGCAATAAATTCGGAACGTTTAGAAAGAAAGAAGTGTACAGTTGAAAATCTTTAGGGATTCTTAAATGTCCAGTGAGATCTTCATCTCGAAATCTTTTTACACGCTAAAGTCTGAGAGCACATTTTCCGCTTCATGTCGCATGAATCGGTGCAAGGGTAAAAGTTGTAGAATAGAATCCAAGGCATTGGAGGGTGCGCTGTCCATTGCTATTTATTGATGAGCATGCCAGACATTAGAGTTCACCAAGGTTTTTTAAGGATGATAAATCCTGTCAACGTTAAATTTCGGACTCTTTTCTTTCAGTGTAGATTTTGAATTATTTCACGGATCGCTGAAACGTTTCATTTACATGACAGCTGGAACTCTCCACTTTACATCGTAGTACAACATATTTACATTCTCGTCACATTGAGTAAAACGGCGTCGAATCAAGTGGAAATCCGCAAACGCATTTTGTACAGAATCTATCGGTACGCGATCTTGCGAGGAAACTAAAACGACCGAAAAGTACCGTGTTTTGTTTTCGCAAATCATTTGACCAGCGCTTGATTGTGGATCGGAAGGTTGGAAGTGAAACAAATCGAAAACTATGCTCTCGACAAATGAACAAGAAGGTGGTAGCCAAGATTGAGAAACATCCCAATCTTTCTGTGCAAAATGTGGCTTGCAAAGTTGAGACGTCAAACGCATTCGTACACAAAGTGAAGCAGAGGCAAGGACTGAAAGCGTACAAAGTGAAAAAGGTGCTCAACCGTGATAACAAGAAAAATTTCACTGCAAAATGTCATGCTAAGAAGCTTTACACTAATTTTTGCAAACATTTTCTTGTATCATAATGGACGACGAAACATACGCACTCAAGGACTTTAAATAGCCTCCGGGTCGTGCTTTCTATACCGCAATGCAAAGGAACGTCGTTGCCGAGAAATTTCGGACAAAGGAGGTGTCCAAATTCCCGAAGATATATTTTATATGGGAGGTCATATGTAGTTGTGGTCGAAAATCTAAAAGCTTCATCTCTACCGGCACTATCAATAAGGATGTGTACGAGAGAGAATGTCTGCAAAACCGGTCGCTACCGTTTATCAGAAGCCATGACTCTCCAGCTCTGTTAAGGTCTGATTTGACTTCTTGTCACTATGCGAAATCCGTCCTGGAATGGTATAAGGCACAAGAGGTCAAATACATGCCAAAAACAGCCAATCCACCAAACCGTCCAAAACTTCGCCCAATAGAGAAGTACTGGGCTCTAGTTTGATTTGATCAAGGTTGTACTGTGGTGAATGTTTCATCATGTTCCTGTATGAAGGGCCAAAAAGGTATTATGGGCCCGTAAGCAGATACACTTACGCGCAACACAAAGCTACAGGGGTCTAGAGAGAATCTCCTTCCAGAAACAAATTCGCATAAATCACACCAAAACCGAGGCTTCGCCTAGTAAAATGTCCCATTAGATGGAAAGAAGAGCCTGCCCTTTATTTAAGAAATGTTAACAACAGGAAGTTGGCAGTCGCACTCTTCCTATCCAAATCGCTTCAATCGGGTACTCTGATGGTCCCGCCCTTTTCCCAACATATTACCTTACCTTGATATTGAAATCATCTTACATCTTGAAGCTTGTGTTAGCTTATTTGGCTATAAGTAAAATTAGTTAGGGTTCTTCGGTTCGTTCTTCACTTACTGCTTCAACCTTCCTTTGATGTAGGGTCCATAATGATCGTCTCGGTGTTTCTGCTTTTGAAGAGCTGACTTTGGTAGCGCATATCGAGACTCACAATGTGTCATAAGACATCGCTCACGGCCATGGGATAGGAAAGAGAACAGGAGAAAGGAGAGAAGCATTAGTAACTGGTAACATGCTATGCGCATGTGAGATTTTCATGGTGATATTCTCACAACGGCCGTTCAGAATGGTTCGACGGATGCATATGAGAGATCATTCCCGATGTGTTTCCACTCGCTTACTCAGAAGACAGGAAACATTTAACTACGTGCTACATTTGGGAATATCAGGACAATGATCTCCCATTGCACCTTCAAGTGGTAATTTCAAGCTGTCCATTTGGTTCAGGAATTTTTGAACGTTTATGTGGTAGCTTATTCACACATGAGATCTGCCGCGACCAAGCTGGCAGAACGCGCCCATACTCCTTTCTGAACCGAAGGGCAGGGAGAAGTACTGGGCTTTAGTTAACTCGGAAACTCTTCGTAACTAAGAAGAAAGCAAATGGTACCGTGATTTCAAGAAAAGATGGAGAATCGTCATGGTGGTCGTATGTGAGAATAACGTACGGAACCTGATGGTACCACAAAAAGTTCAAGAATTTTACAGAAAGATGGATCAACATCTAAATCAACTGTTGCTAATGTAAATATAACTCTATTATTTTGAAAAATTATGTAATTATGTAATTTTTTTCTGCTATTATTTTGGTGTCCGAAATATAACGTGGACAGGCTTTAGTTGTGCAGTTTCAGGCCACCACACTAATGAAGCATATGTTCATCTGATTTTAACTACCGCCGAAAATATCCAGTAGCTCATTCTTCATGTAAGTCCGACCGAATGTATTGCTACACGCCCAGAGAGCATGGGATGCTTTTCAGATTACGTATTCTAGATGGACTCCTAAATATTTAGTTCGCCTAGATTATTTTTCTTGTTAATGACTGTTTCTAAGGCTCTTTCAAGATAACACCAATTGAATGTGAAGTTTAGGGTTAATTGCATTCTATTGAAAATAGTATACGAAATTTTCCGTCTAAAATGATGATGTCATCAGCAAATCCAGTGACTTCATAGCACTTGTTAGTCAACTTATTTAGAAGATCTTCGACTACTAGAGACTACAACACATGAGTAAAACTCGTCCTTGAGGGCAACCTCTTGCTGGATTTACCGTTAAAGTAGATCCTTCTAACTTTGCTGTAATTATGTGGTTATTATATTTTTAGAATGACAGATGACTAATTGGTCTTTATGCTTACAGACTTGTCCTGTCACGTTTTCCAGCCTTGGGTATGAATATAACCTGGACTACTCGCCATTCTTTAGGAATATTACTTAGTATGATACTGATGCTAAATATCTTTGTCAGAAGAGGAACAATGTTATCCTAGCTATTTCATTACAGCACCGGATTGATCCCATCTGATCGTGAAGACTTTAAGACTTTTAAAGTGACTTAAGGAGTCCACTGGCCCACTGAATCCGTCGACTATCGTAAATATGGCTACTGGTTATTGAGCTAGATCTAGCTACATCGAAGTCCTGTGCGTTATCAGAAGCCATTTGGTTCGGGGCCTGGAAAGTGTGTATCCATCATGATACTAAGTGATTCCACGAAATCGATTGTGTACTATCCGTTTTTGATTTTTAAACTGCAAAGTCTATTAGTGTGATCGTTTGAAAGGGTTTTGTGGAGTCTAGCAACAACAGGAAAACTTTTAACTTGCTCACAGGTAAGCGTCCAATCCCATCTTTTAGATTTATGAATTTCACGATTGTATTCTGTGCGACTTGTTTTGTTTACAGTCTATTATTAGCTTATTGCCAATTTATAACTCGGTGTTCTAGAAGTATTTCCACCGTTTTTAATTGAAAGCTTTCGCTGTCATGCCGTTTTTGTAAGTATATTTAAATATGTGTGACAAGTATTAACATACTTCGATTGAAAAAAATCAAAATCAGACTGGAAATTGAAATCAGGTTATGGTCTTGCGGTGTAGCGGTGCCTTTGCCGACTGAAAAAAATGGTAATTTTGACCTAAAAGATCCAAAAGATCTAAAAAAACATGAACGTAATAATCTTGATTTTATTATACAGGTGCCAGAAGTTTACAATAAAAGTTGTCGTGATGAATTTAAATAAATAAATAGAATAATCATATGTCAACAAACCAATAAACAAACAAAAAAATGTTGAAAGTAATACATATTTCCATAAGGTTCAAATTAAAATCAACTTACAATCAATGTTACGAACATCACCTCGAAGGCAGCCTTTCTTCTACTGAAACCATTACCGTAGAAACCCTGCTGAAACAATGGTTGGAAAATTGTTTCAACTGTACCTACACTCAAAACTGTTTTCAACTGCTCTTTGTTTGCTTCAAAAGAGCCATTCTGATAGTATATTCGATAGTTAGGTCGTTTCATTTTCACTGGAAGGCAATTTTCCCCGAGCAGCAGAACAGCCACTAATGCAATTGGAGAATATTTTCTCAGCTAATTTTGCCAATCCCGCACCGGCTGAGAGAACTAATGCAGCGTGCATGAAATTGGAACTGAGGCACCCTATTTTTAAACGCTTAGCTTGTTTAGGTAATTGAAATCTGAAATTGAACGTGTGGGTTGAGTGTGTACGTTGTTGTATGTAGAAAATACGATCCACACGCTGCTGTAAAAACTTAAGTGAGAAACACACGAACCGGTGTGAAATTTCATCTACTTCTGTCATGCCCTTGAAAAGTAGACGACGATAGTAGTTAGATTGCCACGTCAACAGCATCCATCCGTATTGCAACTACAATCGTGGGGCGATCAGCTAGTGGGAGGACATGCTCGTGATTATGATTAATGACCAGTATTAGTTTGCGATTTTCCTTCTATGAATAGTGGAACATCAAAACGGCGACGGCGGTGGAAAGCATTTTTGTTTCCTTTCGCTTAAATTAGCTCACAGTCAAGGTCATGCATGCTATTTTGAACTATAAATATGTTCTGCATTTTCGAATGAGCAAAATTGTCCAATTTGGACACGAACGAAATCCGATAGACAACACGACTATAACCGGTAATTATCCTAAACAGAATGTAGGAAACCGCGTCAAAATGTCACAGCATACCGTTCGAGACACTATCGGTAGAAACCAGTTCGTCTATTTAAGTATTTTAGTAATACAGTAACCTGTTTCAGGAGATGGAAAGTATTTATCTAGATCGTGATTCTGATTCGGGATCATAAAACGAGCTGTTCAGTCAAAATTTGAGGAAAGATGAATAATAAAAAGGTCTAGTCCAAGATGAAATATAAATTAAAATTTGACACGCGCACGACAATAAAACAAACCTAAATCTCAACCTGATCTAAGCAAATATTTGAGCAAAAGAATAAAATGACGAACACTCATACTCATACTCGCGAAACGTTCCGTAATTTGCGATCGATCCCTGGCATCAATTGGGATGCATGGAATAAGCCATTTTGGCAATAGAGTGTGAAGAAATTTGGAATTCAGATTGGGTAATTTAACTGTTGATTTTTTCCAAGAGGTGCAGATTGATAAATATCTTCATCCACCAGGGATCCTAGGTTAAGTGCTGTAGTTAAAAAGCCTTAAAAACTTTTGTTATAGGTTAAGTTGGAATAGTGATTGGCATTGGAAAAAATGGTCTTCTTTCCATTTGAACTTTTTCGGTTCAGCATTCCTGACACCTAGTCATCATCAACATTTTTTTTTCTATGGCTCAATCTGCCAGGAATGGCGGTTTGATTTGAAATCGCTTGATTATACTTTGTTAAGGTTAATGAAATCGGAACAACATTGCATATAAATACACACAACATTTAAAAGATGATTCATCAAGGTATACTTTTAACTAACAATTTTTGTAATGTTCTATTTTTCAACACAGCATGACAATAACGTTAACATTTCGGGTACGGAACGGGTTTTAAGCAGAAAATGCACCAGCTGATATTTGATGATACAGGATTGATAATAAGAATCGTTGATTTCCGGATGCTAATTCATCTGCTTACTTCTTATCTTTCGGAACCGACCTTTTTAAACGAGCAATCTATAATATGACACTTTTGCGCAACGGCCGTGGTCGAACATTGATATAGATCTGCTTTAAAATGGCACTGCTATCGATGTTTACAGAAAAATTCATTAATTTTAACAAGCGCCTAAAATTTCCACTCATTTAATTTTATGCCAAAGGAGACGTTAACAACGAAATTGTTTGCAATCTTTCATGGGCCACACAACAATGTTTGCAATCTTTCATACAACAGGCTAGATTCAGGCGTTATCTTGCATAAATTTACATGGAATATCCCATTATTTTCTGCCCTATCAAGCTTTCCCTTAATGCGCATTAGAAAACGCAGAAAAACTCAATGTTCTTTTTATCTGTGTAGGCAGACGGAACGGATCTATCTACAACAACCTTCGCAAAGCGAAAATAGAAGCCTGCGTTGAACTTACTCGACTCTTTCGGCGCCATTGGTGTATTTTCGACGGTGGAGTAATATTCCAGATTTGACCACAATACTCCAGACTTGTTAACTAATGCATGCATTAAATAAAAAAGGCAATTTGAAACGAAAAAAAAAACGATAAACGATTTCAGAACAACACAAAGTTTCATTAATTACTAATTTATGCTTTCACAAAAAAAAACTACAAAGTACAGCCCCATTGGGTTGTTCAAAATTATTGCCTAGTTCTATGAGATTCGCGACACGGTTTTGCAAGAATATGATCTATGAAGTAACAGTAGCCACACAGATAAAAAGAAACATTGAATTTTCTGCGTTATCTAATGCACATTGAGGGAATGCTAGATTTGGTCGAAAATAATGGGATATTTTATGTAAATTTAAGTCAGATAACGCCTGAATCAAGCCTGTTGCATAAAATATTGAAAACATTGTTGTATGGCGCATCAAAGACTACAACCAATTTGTTGTTAACGCCTCCTTCGGCTTGGAATTTAACGACGGGAAATTTTACTCGCTTGTTAAAATTTATTATTTTTTTCTGTGTATGTAGAAGAAATCTTTGCCGCAACGCTATCACATAACTTCTTTCGGTGTATACAGGATTTATTTTATTTGTGATCGCATATATTCAGTTGTTAGCTTTGAAAAAAATAATTCCAGATGTAATCATGGGAACATTCGGTTGCTATGGACAAGGAAAGAAAAAAATTGCTGCAGTTGCTGCGTACACCATATTGAAAAGGCAGATAAAACGGAAAATTCGCAAAGTCTGGACAAAATCTTGGATTGCTCGTCTTGAAGACTTGGGAATTGAGCCTAGTCTGCTGAAGGAGCCGTGTTATGAAGATGCAGATTCTTCAGAGAACGTCAGATATTTCATCAGAAAAGTACTTCTTCAGAGAAGTTCGAGAAAGTTCTTCAGAGAATTTCAAGGAAGTTGTTGATAAGAACTTCAGGGAAGTTCTTCAGAGGAATTTCAAGGAAGTTCTTCAGAAGAACGACAGGGATATTCTTGAGAGAAACTTCAGCGCAGACCTTGAGAGAAAACCAGGGAAGTTCTTAAGAAAAGTTCTGCAGAGAACTTCAGGGAAGTTTTTCAGATAAGTTCAGAGAAACCAATCAAATTCATTCTTGTGAGGTTTCAAATTATTCGAATGTAATGTTTTTAGAGCAGCAAAAATGAATGCAATTGATATGATAAGTTTATTTAAAAATTTTATATGACTTGTAATAAGGGTTTCATGTGATTTAAGGAAACATTACAATTTCCCAGTTGTGTAGGGGCATAAGACGGAAAACACGTGACGGAAAAATTGTACATCATGTTGTAATTCAGAACTTTTATCAATTTAGTTGTCATTTTTTACAGCCGAAGAATTGGTATTTACATTTTACACTCTTGTTTTGTTAAGTACTCTAATGTTTTTATTATTCAGAAATCCTTATTGAGACGCTGTTCCAAAGTTGCAATTTGAAATACTTTTCGGGAAAGTTGTTAATTAATATGTGAACCAGTGTCGATATCTATTTCAAAGATGATTCAGAAGAGGGGCTATTATCTAGTCATCACCAATTTATTCGTGATGATACTGAAGCTATTGACAGTATTAATTCTTTAAACATTTAAAATTCATAGGTCGCTGTATCGATCTCACTTCAACGATTTTATCTCGAAATTCTCTGACTATCTGGTAAAGGTGGTGCTTTTTCAGAGTCTAGGATTTTTTTTAAATTTTTGGAAGACTATCTTTAATTTTGGAAGAATTCTCAAAACTTTTTTAATGTATTGCTAAACTTCTTGGATTTTTTTGCACTTGTATGCTAAACTTCAGGTAGGGTTTCTTACCAATCAAATCCTAAACTTCGAAGAGCCTTATTCAGGACTTCTGGAATGTTCGATTCTGAACTTCAGGAAAGCTCTCAAGCACATATTAATAGTTCCAACTATGTTTTTGGGAAATTTCTATCGGAACTTCTGGAGAGTCCTCTCCTGAATTTCTGATAAGTTTCCTGAAATTTTTGAAAAATTCCTTCTCAAACTTTTAGGTAGTCCCTTCTCTGGTAAGTTTTTTCCTGGGCTTATTCTATTTAAACACTCTGACAAGTCCCATCCTTAACTACGAGGAAAATTTCTCCAAAACTTCGAGAACGTCCTCTCTAGAATTTCTACGAAAATTCTCTTAAATATGTTGGAAGTTACTTACTGAACTTCTAAGAAGTCGTCTTCTGAACTTTTGAGATTTTTTTTCCTGAATTCTCCTGAAATTCTGAAAAAATCCTGCTCAAACTACTAGGAAGTGCCCACTACTCTTCTTGAAAGTTTCTTACTCTTCTTTGAAGAGGATTCTTCGTGAACATTGACAAATCCGCATTCTGAAATTCTGAAATTCTGAAATGTTCTCTTCTGAACTTCAGCAAATCTTTTTAGAAATCCTTTTCTGAATTTCGGAGGAGTTCTCTCCTAAATTTCTTGAATGTTCTGAGCTTTGTGGAAATTTGTTATTGAATTTAAAAAAAATAGATAGAATGTTCTTTTCTGAACGGGAAAGCTCTCAAGTATATCTGGGAAGTTCCAACTAAACTTTTGGGAAGTTACGTATGGGACTCCTGAGACTTCAGAGAAGTTCTTTCCTGAACTTCAGAGAAGTTCTCTCCAGAATTTCTAGGCCGTTTTGAGCTGGAAATTTTTGAATTTTTGAGAAATATTGTCTTTCCCAAGTAGCACCTAAGTCTATTGGTTGTAGAACTATTGCTTAGCAGTCTATTTATGTTATCTCAACTGAATGGCAACAAGTGTGCTACTAGGGCTGGTTAGTATCCTCCTTAACTTCGTCATGTTTTTTTTCCTGGACTTCTGGCAGAACTTCAAAACCTTTGGAATTTTCCAAACTTCTAAGAAATCTTGTCCCCTTAACACCTTCCTGAAGCTCTGAGAAGTCCTCTCTTGATTTTCTGGGATGTTCTCTCCTTAACTTCAGAGAAATATGATCTTGAACTTCTAAGATGTTTGGTCCTGAATTTTTCGGGATGCTCCTGCTTGATCTACTGAGAAGTAATATGATAATAACAATTTTATTTGTATTAACATGTCTGCAGATTGCGGTCATTCTTCAATTGAATATAGACCCGCGCATCCATCATGAACCTGGAAGCTTAGACAAGGTATCACAGCCAAGAGAAAAAATATAGTTTAAAATTATTTTACAATACTTCGAATATCCATGGTCTCCATGGATCCATGATTTGAAATTTTATAACATATAAAGAATAGTAAACCTAAAATTTCGATTTGCTGTTCTGCTAATCAATGTGATATAACCATAGAAATATGAATACTGAGCTCTATAGCTTCAGATAGTCTGTGAACATAGAAGTCCGCGTACGTAGCTAGTTCGAGACGCAAAGAAGGACGTATTGAAAGACATACGCAATTCGAAATCGATGTGTTCGGTTGGCCTTACTATCTCACTCTTTTACACAGTCTTAGCGCTTAAAGCTCGCTTGCAGTTTCTGTTACTTAAAAACTCTTGCAATTGAGACTTTCGTAATGTAGCATACATCATAAACCAAACTCGATCAACTTCAGTATTTTATGACAGTTGCACAAGAACTTCTAGACTGCATTAAATCTGATAGCCTTGCTCTCCACAAATCAAAGGCTTAAAGTTTGTGACGCCATCTGTTAGAGTTATTGCTACTTGAATGTCTTGTATTAGACGTCAAACTGTTCAATCACAGTGTGAATCAAAGTTTCTGCTACTAAGTCTGATCTGCGCGCAAAATCAATTCAAATTTGTGACGCGTTTTGGTTTTCTCACTACTTGGCATAAAGGCACCGGATTATTTCTGTGCAAATTGATTACCTGCAGCGGTGTTTTAAACGATACACTTTTCGCTTATTGCAAGGTGTTAACTGTTTTTGGAACAAATTGATCTTCTTTATAGATGCCGCTGAAACGCCGAAAGAATATAGTAATAGCTCATAAACGGTGATCAGCACACTAGAAACTAAACCAACGGAGGTTTTTTATTTGCCAGCGAGGAACTGATTCAATTTCCAAAATATTTACAAATCCAACTCGAGGACATAACGGTTCAACGGATTTATATGATGTGTCTTTTGGTAGATTGATTGCAGCAATCGCATCCTTAGCGATTCATTGAACCTCTTGATAAACAGAATCAATGTTTTAGGTTGAAGATCATTTCATTTGATTCGCATGAAGAACTGGCAGATGTGTAAGTGGTGCTTAATTTTGTACTCATCATCAGTGCTAATAAACCAGGTTTTCCCCAAGTACTCAACCTTTTCCAAGTCCCAGCTGGGCCCTAAGTACTCAACCGATTTCAAGTTGTGGTTCACTTTCACCAGTTTTGCAATTTGGTTGTGCGAAACATTCTTTCACGTGTCCAGTTCAATTCGACTCATTTTTGTAACGACCCACTGTACCGAAATTAGTCGATTGCATAACTGTTATTGACATGTAAACAAATATGTCACCGTAAAACACACTAAACAAATATAAGCCATCTTAGAGTAATTACTGTTTGAATGTTGCTGCCATTTAAAAAAAAATTACTTCTAGGTTGAAATAAATCTAATCTAATTGTATCTGAGGTCGATTTGACACAAATCCCAGAAGCTTCAAAAATTTCACATTCCTAATTTAAATTGAATTCTTGCTGAAATGCAACATACAATACAAGTCATTAAAGTTAGCCGATCGAAATCTTTTTAGCTTCTTAGATTTGTGCAAATCTTTTTGTTTTTTATTTATTTATTTATTTTACATCGGCCTACTTCCTCACATGGTGACAATCACCGACGCCAGGGAGACGACTCCACCACCTGAACCCTACCTATCGACTCATTAATATGAACCGGGACCAACGGCTTTACTTACCCTTCCGAAGGAAGACCTGACCAGATTTTTTCGCCTCAGAAAAACCACCGACGTCGACTGGGATTGAAACCAGACCCACTGGGGTGCCAAGAAGCACGCTTACCACTGCACCACCGACGTCGGCTAAAAAAATCTATTTGTTGTGAATAATGATTGATTGCAGCCGATGCAAATTCTGCGACCTTGTCAAGTAATCTAAAAATAGGGTTAAGAACTAGTTCAAATGCGGACCAATTCGTTGATCGCTAATACGGCTAAAATTGTTTGTAAAAAAGCTCTTGTTGGTGTAGTTTGCTGTTATATTCACAACAAATCATGTCGCTTGGTTTAAGTAGGGCTGTGTAATTGCAATGATAGACCACATTCTAAGATATATCGAAGGTGCCTGGACCTACCCCAAAAGTGTTGCTCTTTTTATCCCAGTATGAAAAGTTAACCTCAAATCAAAGGAATATAAATAACTTATTTAGTGATGAATCAAACATTTTTTTTTTTTATATATCTTTATTATTGTGGCTTTCAGCCTCCTGGGCTGGTTCGCCACTACAAATCAAACATCATTTTTGAAGATAAACCCGACAACCTGCAAAATATTATGTATTCAATATATTAAAAATTCGGCGAGCTACTCTCCGCTCGAGCATCTTTCCTTCTCCTTCTTCTACATTCCCAATAAAGATGACATTTTCAACTTTATAGCCGTTTGCTATTTGGCGGAACCTGTTGTGTGCGTTCAAAACATTTGCCGACGATAAAAGTCTTACCTCATCTCTGTCAAACACAAAATACTTATGCCAAATTTTCCATTTCTGTACCCTCGTCACTTCTTTTTTTTCCTTTTTTCATCAGGTCTATGTCAATCTAATCGTATGAAAATTTCCCAATATCGCTATCCAACTGCCATGATGGCAAAAAGGGTCTCTCACGCGCGATTCGATAGAGGTAAACGCGTTGACTGCACCTGGCAACTAAAAGTAATCAGTGCAGGCATGCTTTCATCAGGTCCTTTTTTAGGCCTGGGCGAAATTGGATTTTAAACACTTTTGTCGACAATGATGATCGATCAATGATGGCTTCGAGTGATATTAATTGTGTTCATGAATAAGTATGATGAGCAGTCTTCCTTGGATATCTCGGAATAAATTGGGATAGGTCAAAAGTTATTGATCATTTAAGATTAAACCACATCCTGCGTTTCCTTTTCCTCTTTTTTTATGTTTCTTTGAAATTTTAAACGTTTATATTTTAACACATATTATTTTCGGTCCTCAAGAAGGTATTTGAGATGCACATAGCTATAGACTGTTCCAAAAATAAAAATACACTTTCCTTCTCCAATAAAAAAGGCCACACTGTGATTTTTGATTACTCTATTCTCAAACAAAGTAAGTAAAAATGTTTTCTTTTCATCTTAATTTCAGTTTGCTTGATTTTTCATAGGGTAGGCGAGGTCACTAACTTTGCCCCCATAAGCTTCTGCAGAGTGCTTTCTCCTACCATTTTCACTTCATTTAGCCAATCTTTCTTAAATTGTTCAACACTATCTGCTAGTTTCATGTGTTTCCTCAGCTTCGCCTTCGTCAAAGCCCAGAATTTTTCGATAGGGTGAATCTCTGGGCAGGTGGATTCATCTCCTTTGGTACAAATACGACATTGTTTCTTGTGTACCACTCTAGTGCATATTTAGAGCAATGGCACGAAGCAAGATCAAGCCAAAAGATTGTACACTTGTTATGCAGTTTGATCAAGGGTCTTTTTTGCAGACACTCCTTCACGTAGATTTGAGCATCCAGCCTCCATTTAGTCCACTCAGAGCCGAACAGCCCCTACAGAACTGAGACTATGCGTGAAAATGAAGTCTGATTTCACTGATCCTGAAGTGAGGCAATAATTACTAGCGTAAAGTATTGCGGCTAATTTAGCGACATATACGGAACAAGAAGCTTGAAGTTTACGATTTGTGCTATGAATTTTAGTAGACATACCAAAGCCTGTTTACTCAGCTATCATTGAAAAATGATTTAGTGAAATCATCTAGGTCAAACTTTGCAGAAAACATAGGACGATGACATGGACAAATCAAAAGGAACAGATTTGCTGAAGTCGGAGAAGCAATTACAATTGGGACTATTCTGCAAAGAGCTGACATCCTGTGTTATGTACAAATGGTACAAAGTCCTGAAGTGAGTCTTAAGGTTTATCTCAAGAAGCTGCTCATAGTTTTCGATCACCTGGGGGTTCATAATTTCACACTTGGTGAGGAGCTGGGTAGATAATTCTGAAAATAGATCTGATAGTCGCAAATCGCTAGCCAAGTGTCGAATGCTGGCAACCTAGTGCAATATGAAGACTGGAACGACTGAAAACAAAAATTACCGAAATTCTAAAATCGACAAAATCATTGACCAATAAAGCGTTAGAAGATCTATTGGTTTCCGTGGCGAACACTACGGAATTTTCACCCTGTGTCCGATAGCTCATTCACGAATTGTCGCTATTAGCCGCAGTTCTAGGCCTTGAAGGGGCTCATTTGTTCGCGATCAAGAACCGTGTCTTCTTCTAAATTCTCAAGTATTTCACGATACCTCTAAACACGTCTGACTTTTTACGGCAAGCCTCGGTGTATTGCTAATCCCACCATGGAGAAGGAGGTTTCCGGCGAAATGACGTTCCTGGAACTAGTAAATTATGAGCTTTTAGCGGAAGCTTTTCTACCGTCGTTACGGCTGTACCGTACTTGAGCCCGGTGGCAACCATTTTTTTTTAATTTTATGAGCAAATGATCACTACCGTGAGGATCCTAAACCACATACCATGTACAATTCAACGATAATGAATTTGAAATAAGTGTAAGGTCTAGTCTACTGCAACTTAAGGCGTGACGTACTTCATGTACGTTCCCTAGAAGAAATATACACAGAAGCAATACAAAGGCTTTTTGTTCTAATATTAGCCTAATATGTAAGTGACGACTTCAATACCCGGAATTCGAGGAAAAATCACTTTTTGAGCTTCGAAAGCACTTCTTGTCCACGGATCTCTCACGATCAAAGCAAATAATACTGAAATCATGAAACGGAAGCTGGATTTTTTTAAGAGAATAACGGGTGGCAACAAAAATTTTGGGATATCTTTCTCAAGCTATCAAAAAAAGACAAGCATACTAGAAGAAGATCTGATTCATTGAAATTGTTGAAAAAAATTAGTGAACATTTGAAAGTGGTAGGTAATCGGCTGTTTGGCGAAACCTCCGTTTGATGTCTAAATAGAAGTGTTGAACGACCATCATGACAACTTTACGAATGCATCTCTTAATTCTATTAATAAACCAATAAAGCGATTTCGTAGTTCTCTAGTTATTTCTGTACAAGGAGCTCAAAATCCCGAAGACTATCTGTTCAAACTTCTGTTCAAACTTATATTTTATGTTCGGAGATGTAGAATTATTCATGAAATAGTAGCGATCCGTTAGCTCCGGAAATACTACGTCGTTCGAAAGCACGAGGAGGTACCATTAAGTCCTTGTGCGTCCATAATTTTGACTTGTATTTCACTACCTCACTTGCAAGTAGCCGTTGGTAATCAAAGATGCATTAAATATTGGAAGCAGCAACCTTCTGATTTCAAAATGCTGTACCGCAGTAATCTCTATGCAGTTCGTAGAACTGTACAAAATGCACGCGAAATGCTTATTGCTTCGACAGCATTTTAGCAAAACTGACAATCATTAACAAAACAGAAATTATTAGCAGAAATATGAGACAGAGAGATGAGAAGAGCAGTATGCACACTTCATTTCTGCAGTTCGTCCGCCGTTGACATCAGACCTCTGAAAAATTCAAACAATAGTTGCCATCTGTTGATAAGCACAGAGTACAATTGCATCTCAACCGGTATAACCCTTATAGCGTCACTTGTTATAATTCGGTTGAGATAACATAGATATGACTTGCTAGAGACGTAATCAGAGTTATCACAACTAATTAATGAATCACAGTGTGCTACGAGTGTGCATCCCAACCGTGTTAGTAAAGAATATACATAGCAAAAAGTGTATGAGTGTAATGATCGAGAACTCGTTGTTTCTGTGGAATGATAAAGAACTCGTTTCATACTTTTATTCTGTAAAATGGCGTCGAATCAACAACGCGTGCGCGAACTAATATTGCCCAAACAGATGGGAAATCCGACAATGTCGCACGGCAATCTTGCAAAGTCTTTGGAGATCCCAATTTTTGGCTAAAGTGCTAAAAACCTTTCAGCATCACTTAACGTTAAAGAGAAAGTCAGTTCCCGAGGAAATTATGGTTCTCGACTCGCTGCGGAGCAAAAGGCAGTGGTAAAAGTATATAGCAGTAAGTAAAAGGGTGTTCCGATCAAATTTGGTCAAGCAATAATGTGTGTGAGTCGATCAATGTTTTTATTAATAAGTCAAATTCTTGAAAAAGAATTTCAAGTTCAGATAATACACAATACAGGAGAAGTATTCAGCTAAGCTTCCTTTTTAACCGAATGCGAATTGCCGGGTCTTTCGTTTAACACCTGCCATAATATTTTGTACAGTCTCCTTGTCCACTTTATTCGCCGCAGAACGCCAGTTTGAACTGTTTCTTGCTCATAACAGATTTTTGAGTCTTCTTAATGTTCCGCTTGCCGATGGTCCAATATTGTTCGATTGGGCAGAGCTCTGGCGTGTTCGGAGGGCAGCATATCACTCCATGGCCTTTTTTCCGTAGTAGCAAGATGCCAAGGCCAAAAAAGAATGGAATAATTGTGACGCTTCAAGAAAGGCAGTAGACGTTTTTGTAGGCACTCGCTCAGATAAATTTCCTGGTTGACGGTTCCGGTCGTAATGTAAACGTTGCTCTTGAAACCACAGGTACAGATGGCCTGCCCCTCAAGTTATTTCTTCGCGAACTTTGACAGTTGAATGTACTTGACAATATCTGCCACCTTTCCCCGTCCGGTTTCTGTATAAAATTCCTGTCCAGGAAGCTGTTTAAAGTCTGCCTTGAGGTAAGCTTCATCGTCTTGTACCACGCAATCAAACTTCGACAGCATCCTTGTGTACAACTTTCGCAATCGTGCTTTGACCGACGTGTTTATGTTCTCGATTTGAAGTCACCACTTTCTTGTAAGTCGACAGTCCAGCTCGTTTTTTAGCTCTATCCACGGTTAAAGGCACCACTCGACTTGGGGTTCCGCTCGAAACAGCGGGCAACCTTTTTTGTCGTCGCTGTGGCCTCCGGCTTTTGATTTCCCCCTCGATCCAAATTTCCTGGCTGTCGACAAACGTTCACCAAACACTTTTAATACGTTGGCAACAGTTGATTTAGCCACATTCAACAATTTAGCCAACTTGGCGTGAGAGTAGTTTGGATTTTCGCCTTTGCTTCTCCTCCTTCAATGACATTTTGATAAGTGAAATGCTAATCTCAAAATCAAAATAGAGGCATGATGCTACACGCACACATCTTCAAATTGAGGGGTGTGCAAAAGTTTTTAATGCACGAAAAAAGGAAATGCGTCAAGTTTAAGTCGACCGAATTTTGATCGAAACACCCTGTATTCTAGCTTGAACTACTAAGAAGTGCACTCTATACTTTAGAGAAGTCTCTTGCTGCCTTCATAGAAGTTTTTTCTATTGCGGAACTATTTCTCTGATCTTCTGGAAAGGCTCTTTCAGCACTTTGAAGAATCTCTAGCAAATTTCCCAAATATTCTAGGGATTTCCCATGACTTTCAACAAGCTCACATAAATTCTCGGTTGCTTTATCATCAAACAAAAATGTTATAGAAAATTTGACATGCTAAAAAATTTTATGAAAAGTTTTCTCGGATCCTTCTCATAAGTCCAAACCATTGTTTGTATGCACACAAGATACTAACGAATATTGTGCTGAACTTTCTACATTTTCGTAGAACTTCCGTAAAGTTCTAAGAGGATCTATGGGAAAGTTTAAATATCTTTCAACATGCTCATATAAGTTTGCATTGTTTGAAAAACATGCACACAACTTCTCGGTACTTTTTTAGAAAATTCTGAAAAAAAAGCTTTTAAAAATGAGAAAAAAAAGGTTGTCTATTGTTTTTTGTTTTGCATCCCCTCTCAACATTTCATTTTGTTCAAATTTTGCATTCAATCATAAAATTAACACTAACTTTTTTTACATTCCGACCCAAGACTTAATGAATCGAGTTTTTAGTTAATTTCCTCCCACCTCTGCTTTACAGTTGTTTTGCTCGCTCCAATTTGCTCTGGCGATGTCCACATTCATATTCATCAGATCAACTTTTTGTTTTTGTTTTTATGAAGAGTGGACAATTTCCGCAAGGAAATTGGTTTTTCTGTTGATTCACCTCAAAATATAATGGTTTGGGGTATTTCTTTCCATGCTCAGTCAGTTATCACTTCCAGGCGCAAAAAAGGCTTATCAAACTTGAATATGACAGATCCATCACCCGTTTATGAACGGTCTACTGAGTCGACCTGCTTGACAAAATTTCGTCGAGCAAAGTGACGGTCGACTGGACTTCTATAATTGGCCCCTATATTTAATCTCTAACGTCAGTATTCTCCTAGCTTACTACGATGATCGGTTGCTTCCACTGTTTTTGTACATCAAGCATCTTAACTCGAGAAAAAGGTCGAAATCTTGCTTTGAGCGCGAGTAGACGTGTTTCTGTTTCGGTTGTCAATTTTGATCTACGCCTAAAGTTTTTTTGGTACTAATAGAATTTATTCTGTGAGGAAACCAAGTGCAATGGACCGCCGGACTTGATGGAATGCTGTTGTGCGTGACCACGTATTTCACGAGTAATTACTGTGATGTACGGTCGTTGCTGGAGTCACTTACAAGATGGGCGGGGTTTACTTGTTCCAACAAATGGTGGCCCGGCAAGTACGCGAACGAATAATAAGGATCGCAATCGATTATGATCCCACCCGCCAGCTTTTTTGTTTTTTTTTTTCTTGTGCTCACTCGATAACTCGTGCCACCAAACAATAGGTAACGGAATCAAAAGAAAACGCGATTTGCCCGATAGCTAAATACTGCGCAACAAAGCATCGACACAACCGTTCACTGCCGATTTCCAACGCGGAATCTTTGTTTTTCGTAAACTTTCAATTTGTACAACTACAATCTACAAATTATTTTACTATTTAAACTAATATCAGCAACAGGCAAGTCGACCGTCCAAAAGGGTAATCTATACCTTGAATAACAATTGAAGAATTTGGTGTAATTCGCGTCCCTAGAAGCATTTCGTGCCTTCTGTCAACTTTATGCTTCTACTGATACCCATGCTCATATGTTTAGTACCAACCGGAGAGACTTGGTCGTATACCCAAATGACTTCATTATCTCCATTTTGCTCGACCAATCGGAATGTTTTGTGGACGAAATATTATAATTTGAGATAAGTCATTACAGACGGCTTCCAAAGTTGACAGGTCGACAGGCAATCGGTGTGTAACGACCTGGTACCTCATAGCAAGACGGGGACCGAAAGATTCGACGAGCTAACTCCCCATTGCGATGCGAAAACTGCTCTCGACCCAAAAACTCGACCCATAAATGAGTTCGTTGGCAATGATACCGAGGAAAACAGCAACTGGGATTTTCAAAGAACTCATCGTTTAAAAATTTCACGGAATTTAAATGAACTTTTCGTCATACTTCGCCACGTTCCGCTTCCTACAGCAGTTTATTGCTGTTGAAAAAGACCGCAAAATGAAATTAAGTTTTGCTATTTCCGCGGAGTTTGTAAAATGTACAAATGTTCCGTTTCGTTTCGTTCAAAGCTGGCAATGCCTTATATAGAACCCCTCTAATCCAGACGCTAATCCAAAACGAAGTTCATTCGGAGTTTCGAGTCAAGTGAATCGAATAATTGAGTTTGTCAAGTATTAATAATTCAAAGCTACCTTTACGCTTCTTAGTTCCACCAATGAGTTTCTTGTTGCACTCTCTAATTGAAGAGCACTTCCAACAAAAGGCGTGAAGAATGTATTATTACATTTCACAACTGTTTTGCTGATTGTCTTTTATCGATACGAGTCATCCGCCTGTCATCAGGCTGACGTTAACGGTTTAAAACAACAACATCAAAAGCAGTATCGGGTAGTATTTGCTCATTCACCCTTTATGACACGTTGCGGCATGCCACGATGCTGCCTGTTATTAAGATTATGACAGTGCGAATAATTGAGCAGTGATTTGTATATGGAGCTGCCACAAGGAGGGCACCCTGGTGGGTCGTGCCGCGAAAATAGAAAACAATCATTTGCATAAACGCGTGTAGCAAATTCATTATCCGTTTAGTCCGACCTGGCTTGGCCGGTAAATACGATTGGCATATATTCATACGTAAAGCTGTCAAGTTCTGTATAGGATTCACTCAGTGGGTTTGACGGCAGTTCTCTCGGTTCAGTTCGAAGACGCCCCAACTTTTGAAGCACGTGCTTCACCGTGCCACCGGAGTCAGCCGTCAATTATGGCGTGAGGTAGTGAGATATATTGCATTTGTTGCGATAGCTGACGCGACTAGTTGCATCGATTCACACTTGTGTATCAATCTTTTGAGTTAGCGACATCATTTTGCGGGGCACGTAGGTGGAATAATTGCCCAGTGGATTATCGGGCATATTGAGCGACTGGAAATTTTTGATGATCTGACGTTTTGTGATATCAAACTTATCAATGAAAATATACCATCAACGGGAGATTGTAAGATAGGACCTATCCGTTTATTTACGATTGGAATATTGAGTTCTGAATTGAAAATTTAATTCTAACTAGGTAATTATTCGTAATTATTATTAGAAAATTATTAGGTAGCTCCAAACAGGTTTGCTTGGCTGATCGTATCGAAAGTTAATGTGAATCAGGCACTATATGAAATACAACCGAACAAAAGACTAAGAACTATAAGAGCTACCGGAATAATTGTAGATTGCAATCGGAATTCTTCGATTTTTTGAACTAAAAAAGTTTTAAGCCTTATGTTCATAATGTGTAATGGGTCCTCCATTAGCTCAGTCGATAAAGGCGCAGCTACAAAGCAACACCATGTTGGAGGTGGCTGGGTTCGATTCCCAGTCTGGCCAAGGAATTTTTCGTTAAGGAAAATTTCTCGACTCCCTGATCATAGGATATGATTGTACTTGACACACAATCATACTAATGCAAAAAACTGGTACCTGGTATCGAAAGCTCTCAATTAATAACTATGGAAGTGCATTTTGAACACTAAGTTGAGAGCAAGCAATAAGCGAATTGTGAAAGCTATAAACTTGAAATGCTAAAAGAAGAAGAAATGCATAATGCCTTTTATACACTCATTTATGTGTTTTTGACTAACATTAGCCTTAGATTGTAGTTAGTTTAACCTGTATGTATACTATAAGTTTTTTTTTATCTGTGTATGTGTGTGCGTTTTTTTTTCTTTTTCAAAAAATGTTCAAGTCAAAAGAAAATTATAAATTGTATAGTTATAAGTGTTTAGATAATTTCGGGTAATCGCGAGTAATCGGCTCTATCCCCCTAACTTTAGTTTTAAGATAAATGAAGTATAAAAATATGAAAACTTGGCTCTGTAAAGTTGATTCGATTGAGCCTGTTCAAATAAATGATTATTTAAAAAAATGCCTTTTATACTATTTAATGCCTCGCGTCATTGCAATTTAAATTGGGTATCTTAAAGAATGTTTCGTTCAAAATTTGTTCGACTTTAACTTGACGCATTTCCTTTCCTCGTGCATTACAAAATTCGTTTTTTGAAGATGAGTGCGTGTAGCATCATGCCTCTATTTTGATTTTAATATTAGCACTTCAGTTATCAAAATCGTCGTCGAAGGAAAAGTAGCACCGCATCAAAATTTTGCACGTGCATGGCGAAAATCCAAACTACTCTCACGCCAAGTTGACGAAATTGTTGAATGTGGTTAAATCAACTGTTACCAACGTATTAAAAAGTGTTCGGTTAACGTTTGTCGACAACCAGGAAAGCTGGATCGAGGGGAAATCGGTAGTCGGAGGCCACAGCGACGACAAAAAGAGTTGGCCGCTGTTTCGAGCGGAACCCCAACCTCTCCGTCCGAGATGCCGCAAAGAAGCTGGGAGTGGCGCCTTCTACCGTGGATAGAGCTAAAAAACGAGCTGGATAGTCGACTTACAAGGAAGTGGTGACTCCAAATCGCGACGATAAACAAAACACGTCGGCCAAAGCACAATCGCGAAAATTGTACACGACGATGCTGACGAAGTTTGATTGCGTGGTACAAGACGATGAAACTTACGCCAAGGCAGACTTTAAACAGCTTCCTGGACAGGAATTATACGACAATCGGACGGGGAACGGTGGCATATAATTTCAAGCACATTAAACTGTCAAAGTTCGCGAAGAAATATCTGGTTTGGCAGGCCATCTGTACCTGTGGCTTGAAGAGCAACGTTTACATTGCGACCGGAACAGTCAACCAGGAAATTTATCTGAACGAGTGCCTACAAAAAACGTCTACTGCCGTTCCTGAAACGACACAATTGTTCCGTTCTATTTTGGCCGGATTAGGCATCTTGCCATTACGGAAAAAAGGCCATGGAGCGGTATGCTGCCAACAACGTTAAAGAGGTTCCCAAGGACAGGAACCCTCCCAACACGCTAGAGCTCCGCCCAATCGAACAATATTGGGCCATCGTCAAGCGGAACCTTAAGATGACTAGAAAAGCTGTTGTGAGAGAGAAACATTTCAATGCAAACTGGCGTTCTGCGGCGAATATAGTGGACAAGGAGACTGTAAAAAATTCTATGGCAGGAGTTAAACGACAAACCCGACAATTCGCATTTGGTAAAAAGGAAGCTTAGCTGAATATTTCTCCTGTATTCTGTATTAACTTTACTTGAAAAAGAAAAAGAATTTGACTTATTAACTAAAACTTTGATCGACTAACACACTTTACTGGTTGACCAAAATTTGATCGAAACACCCTTTAATATCATAAGGAGTGTATCGAAAATAAGCTATCCACAAACTTTCTTTCAAATTATGTTAAAAACCGATATTTTATTCATAAAAAAAATTGATCCTTTATTGTACGAGGTTAAACTTGAACATAATGAAGACCGGATGAAATTTAAGTTATTCCTTAACGTATTTTCGAACTTTGAACTCGAATGCGTTGAACTCGAATGCTCTTCATCAAGTTCCGGACAAGTGTTGCATCGCATTTTTTGGACACTTGAGCCCACATTTTTTTGAATTCCTGCATGTTCCCAGCTGCCTTACCAGTCTTCTTGAAGACCCTCTTCACGATTGCCCAGTAACGTTCGATGGGTCGAAGCTGAGGGCAATTTGGTGGATTGATATTTTTCTCAACGAAATCTATACCCTTTTCCGCAAGCCAATTGAGAGTGGTTTTGGCATAGTGAGCCAACGCTAAATCCGGCCAAAACAGTGGAGGTGTACTATGGTTCTTATATAAAGGCAACAATCTCTTCTGGAGATACTCAGATCGATAGATTTCCGCATTTATAATTCCAGTAGTGTAAAAAATTCTTCAAACCACAGGAACATATTGCTTGCCATACCAGTACCTTTCGACCGAATTTATCCACTTGAATCGACCTGTCCGCATCGCTCACATCTTCCCCAACGACGGCAGTAAAGTATTGTGGCTCTGGAAGGGTTTTTAAGTCCTCCTTTACATAGGTCTCATCGTCCATCAAAACGCATGCATCCGGACGCTGCAAATGACGCGAATACAATTTCCGGGCCCTTGTTGCTGCTCGCTTCTTCTGTTCTGCACTTTGTTTCGAGATTTTCTGCTTCTTGTAGGTCTTCAGGTGGTTTCGCCTCTTGATACGCTGGATCATTCCGACACTCGTTCCTGCTTTTTTGGCCAAATCACGTATTGACATTGATTTGTTCTTCATGATTAGAGATACCACTTTCTGCTCCAGTTTCGGGTTGGAAGAACCGGGTTTTCTGCCTCTTCCTGGTAGCTCATCCAAAGAATAGTGTTCCCCAAACTTATTAATAATGGTTTTAACACTCGCATGATGAATTCCAAACCGCTTTGCCAATTTTCGCATAGTAATACCCTTCTCACTTAGCCATGTGTCCAGAACCTTAATTTTTACTTCCTTTTCAATACGCGACATTTTGAAAACGCAGAATTTGAACCGCACAAACAAGTAAAAAAAAGAAAGCTGAGTCAAACACACACCATGCAGTGTTCAGAGCATAAAAAACCATCACAAATACATGCGTACAACGCAAATGTATGTGGATAGCTTATATTCGATACACTCATTAGGTGAAAAAATATTCAAACTTTGCTCTTTTCAAATGGGATATCTTTAGTTTTGTCTGTCTATCCTTCTCGATTTTTACTTCGCTTATGCTCAAGGCTCTAAAACCAATTCCAGTTTTTTCCAACTATTAGTTTCAGCATTGGTGCTCAATTAAATGATTATCATGCATCTATCAAACACAATTTTAGTGCCTTGATACCATCTGCAAAATCAAGAAGCTAGACTGATTTTCTGGAATTCGTAACACATCACTGTGGATCCAAAATCATAAATCATCAATAAGTGCCTCTGGGGAAGTTTATTGAAATAAAATACTCGATACTCGATATCAACTTCTAGTTATTAGCAGATGACAATGCAAGATTCCTTTGCTTTTGTTTATTTTTTTTCTTTTCTCGTGATTATCGAGATTTTCAGACTCGGGCTGGTTAATTTCCCGTCGTACATTTCGTCATGATTCCATTCCATACAAAAGCCGAAAGAAGTGTAAAAATGGATTTTATGCAGCTAAGTTGTGTATCTTTTAGCTACTGATTTCCAATATGCTATCTAAATTGTCACAGTAGGCAAAACTACTTTATGGTCCCCTGGAATATCCGGAACATCCGATAAAATGGTTAATTCATTAGTCTCGTCCTAAAGCAGTACGCTTTTTTTTTAACCATTTGTACATAAAATGTAAGAAGTAAAGCGATGTTAAGAACATTTTGTGGCTGGAACATTCGTACAATTCTATGATTTCATACCAAAAGATCTTAGAGTTTCGCAATATTTGATAGGTTTATTCCTTTTCGGAAAATATATGACTCAACTTTTTCTTTTCTTCAATTCTCATTTTGTGATAAGATTGTCTGTCCAAACATCGAAATTTTAGAAAAATATAGATTTTTCAAAGAATTATAACTTTCGAACCATTGCACAATGGTCAAAAAGAAAATTTTAACGCTCTCAACTGAAAGCTAAATAGTGAAATAAGAGCAATGGCGTCTCAAAGTTGATGGTTATGACAAGCTTCGTATTTTACTTTTGTGATCAATCCTCATAACTGAAACAGAAATTCAACTTGCTTAGGACTTTGAGAACGAGATTTGATTATTTCAACAAAGCTGTATACAAAACCAATACAAATAACTTTGCTGAAGACATATAAATCGTATGTTTAATCCAATCTCATTTTAAGGACAGTATAATGTTCTACAAAGTTATTTGCAATAATAAAATACAAAACTTTCTCGAACATAATAAACCTGTTTTATTTCAGTGGGATCAGTTATTGAACTCTTTTCAAAGCTGGATAAATATAACCATCTAATATCGTAACTTTAAAGTTTTAATATAAGTACCGTAAATCCATCAATGATGGACTTCTTAAACTTATTGAATCAGGAGCTACAGGTCTTTTTGTGCGTACCAATTTACTTTTAGTCAGCCTATATGATACTATAGGCCGTCCCAGAAAGAAAGGGAACACCTTCAGTTCGTTAAAAAACATGTATATTTTTATTGATGTCAACTCTCATTCATACATATGGTTTCTCAACATTGTTCATCAACAGTTCATGAAAATGTTTGATGACTTTTTCATGAATAAGCAAGTTCTCGAACTGAAACGATCTTCATAAGATTCTGCTAGATCTGTCAGTCATTTATGCAACCACCAGAGAGACGTTTCTTTTTAATTTGTCAACAAATGCTTTGTGCTTTTGACAGTTGCGCGTGTGGCATTAATTACGAAGGTAGTGTCATAAAATGTATGAATCACTTTCGTTGCAGAAAACAACGAATAGATTCGTTAGTCTTACCTTCGATTTCGTAGTATAAACTAAAATAAATTTTCAGTGTACGTATTGTGAACCCAAATTTTCAAACCTTGGGACATCCTTGGATGATCTGAAATTAGATAGCATATAAAGAATATTAAACTTAAAACTTCGATGTGCTGCAGAGGAGCAGCGATTGGTTGGTCTTCACAAAATTCATTTCGTGCAGTGTACAGAAAGGTGTAATGAAGCCATTTCAATAGATGGCATGTAATATGAATGTTTCATACAATTTACAAGACATTTTTACAACATACAAATTCCAAGTTTAAGAAACTAGCGAGAGTGAATTTACAAAATATTTTTTCAGTGCAGATAAAATAAATAAAAAACACATTTATTATATTCATAGATTTAACAAAATCTGAAAAGAAAATGAATGATAGAATGCGAATGATATTTCATTAACCCATTAGCGCCCAAAGGCCCTCAATGAAAATTTACCACTAAATGTTTCCACGCTTAGCATAGTTTTAGTGCCTATTTCTCATCTATCTATCTATATATCTATATGAATTTGAGAATGAATTTCTGTCTGAACCTTATAGACCCCAAAACTACTGAACCAAACGGCATAAAATTTTGGTTTTGGGTTTTTGGGGCCGAGAAAGATTTTTATGATAAATAAAGATCCTTCCCATGTCTGGAAAAGAGGGCTCTCATACAAATGATGCACAAATTTCAGCATAACTCGACAACTAATCAAGCAAATGGAATCAAATTTGGCAGGCAGAGGTTTTTGAAGGCAAGAAATGTTTCTATGGTGGTTTGAGACTCGTCTGCCTTATGAAGGCCATACAAATGAAACACAAATTTATGCATAACTCGAGATCTAATCAAGCAAATGGAAACAAATTTGGCATGTGAAGGTTTTTGAAGGAAAAAAATATTTTTTTGGTAGTTTGAAACTCTTCCGCCTTCTTAGAGGGGGGTGGGGCTCCCATGCAAATGAAACACACATTTTTGCATAACTAGAGAACTAATCAAGCAAATGGAACAAAATTTGGCATGTGAAGTTTTTGGAAGAAGAACAATATTTCAATGGTAGTTTGAGACCTTCCGTCCTTTTTAAGGGTGGGTGTCTCCTATACAAACGAAAACCAAATTTCTGCATAACTCGAGAACTAATCAATCAAATAGAAACAAATTTGGTATGTGGAGGTTTTTGAAGATGACAAATGTTTCTAAGGCAACTCGAGACTCCTCCTTTTTCTGATAGGAGGGGCTCTCATACAAATGAAGCACAAATTTCTGCATAACTCGACAACTAGTCAAGCAAATGGAATCAAATTTAACAGGTGTAGGTTTTTGAAAGTAAGAAATGTTTCTTGAGACCCCTCCGCCTTCAGAAGGGGGAGGAGAGGGGCTCCCACACAAATGTCTCCATAACTCGAGAACTAATCGAGCAAATGGAAACAAACTTTGCATGTGAAGGTTTTTGAAGGAGAAAATTATTTCTTTGGTAGTTTGAAACCTCTTCGCCTTCTTAAAGGGGGCTCCCGTACAAATGAAACACAAATTTATGCATAACTCGAAAACTAATCAAGCAAATGGAATGCAACCAAATTTGGCAAGCGGAGGTTTTTGAAGGTAAAAAATGTTTCTATGGTGGCTTGAGACCCTTCCTGCCTCTGGAAGGGGGGTCCCATGCTAATGAAGCACATTTATTTGCATAACTCGAGATAAAATTGAGAAAATGGAACCAAACTTGGCATGTGAAGGTTTTTGGAGGCAGGGTTTCTTCCCATCTTTATACATATGAAAATGAATATCTGTCTGTCTGTCTGTCTCTCTGTATGTCTGCCTGTTTGTCTGACTCTTATATACTCGGAAACTAATGAACCAATCGGGGTGGAATTTTGTTTGCAGAGGTTTGTGGGCTGGGGAAGGCTCTTATGGTTGTTTGAGACTTCTCCCTCCTCTGGAAGGGAAGGATCTCAAACAATTGAAACAAAACAAATTGCATCACTCGAACAATAATCAAGCACATGGGAACAAACTAGGCATGGGGAGGTTTTTGAAGGTAAGAATTTTTCTATGGTGGTTTGCGACTCTTCCTCTGTCATACAAAGGAAACACAAATTTCTGCATAACTCGAGAACTAATCAAGCGTATAGAACCAAACTTGCCAGGTGGAGGTTTTTGAAGGCAATGATTGTATGGTTGTTTGCGCTCCCATACAGATGAAACTCAAATTTCAACCAAACATGAGAATTATTCAGGCTACTAAAACACAAAATATGTATTATTCGGGTAAGAAGCATGTTCTGATGAAAATTTGAAACCCATCTTAACCAAGAAGAAAACTTATTCCGATAAACAACCAGACCCGTGCCCGTTCAATTATTTTTTTTAAATTTAGTTGCAAGCGTAGCACTGCTCGTACCGGGTTCAGCTAGTGATTCATAAATTGTGAAACACATTCGTATTGCTTATCATCTCACCAAATGTCATCATTACACCTTGCGCTCATTGTATGCGCATTGTGTACAATTAAATGTTATAGAAAAAATCTCCACCCAAGATATATGCTCACCATGGTCTGATTTTTTTTCGAAATGTATTTCATGTTAATAAAACAGATCCATCAACCATTCACGCAACGACAAGCACCATAGAGCATAAATTTCCTTTTTTTTTTAAAGAAAATTGTCGTATTTTCAAACAATACACGTGTGTTCTTATTAAGTAAAAAAACGCTTCGTTCTTTTGACCGCGCATGTGATAAATAATGAAATATTGAAATATATATTTTCATAAATAGTGCATATCAATTTCGTTGCAGAAAACGAAGGGGCGATTTCAGAGTTGCTTATAAGGTAGCTCAAGTAACTCACGTTGCTCAACAAGCAAGCACTGTCATTTGTTAACTATCTTATTTTGCATAGCAGCTGTCAAACGAACCGCTCGCCAGTACATGAGCTCGAGTTTTTACACAATTGGACGCAGGCAATTTTCAATGTTTTGATTTTCATTATTTAACTCTGATTTTGAAACTAACCTATATTCGCTCAAACCACATATCTGATGTGCTCGTACAATTCGACATCGTATTTACTACTATTAATGTAAGCTTTTGCCTTTTTCGTGTAGGAGTTATTCTAATGTATCAAATTAAGTCATAAACCCAACAAGTTTCAGCTTGTCCTTCTGTTTGCTATTGCAGCATCATTTCACTATACGGACAGACTATGAACTGTTGCTGTGGAATAAGGGCTGGAGAAGAGACAAACAAGCTTAGTCCTTTGCACTCCGACTTAACCTTTAAGCTTTTTAGAATCGAGATTTGGCAAATTACTATACTATACATACCGTTATCAAACCTGCTCCTTGGACTGTAGCAAAGCCATTCATATCACGTATGCTACTTTAAATATTCCTACAATATCATCAAAATTTTAAACAAAAACCCTGGCAACCAATAAAAACCGGTGAAGATTGATTCAATTTTAAGCCTTACTGAGTTACTCGCAAGTTATTCGCATGTTACTCGGAGCTTCAGAGCAACTCAGAGTAGTGCTGTCTCACCCCTAGCAGAAAACGGCAAATTGATTGGCGAGTCAAAAGCTTGATTTCGTAGTATGAACTTAATTTTATTTTCAGTGTGGGGCTGGGATTGAACTATTTCAAAATGTATTGGAATTCTAGGATTAAATCAAAAAAGTTTAAACTTACTGTTCTGCAACGACAAGCATCCTGAAATTATTAAGCATGTCCACGTCAATATCTTTTACCCGGAGAAAATATTCCTGAATTAATATAACGTTATTCTGATTTTCCCCATGTTAGAAACAAATATTTAAAATTTATCAACTTTTCTATACGTAAGCTGTTCTCTAAGTCTAAGTGTTCTCTAAGTGGCTATTGAAAAAAAAATCCAAGGAGCTCACGACTTACGGTTGTTCGAATAAATAACTATTCCATCTCCTTTCTTCGCCTCATCTTTAGCACTTTATTTCCGTGAAGATTCACCCCCACCGCCAGACGAGCTAGTAGTCAAACCCGATTTCCAAAGATCACTGATCACAACATATCTAATTTGAATATCTCCAAATTTGTGTACATTATCTACTTTCAGCATCAAACCAACGCCGATCCGACGACTCGTTCGCGATGGTATATTATTATTGTTTTCTTCGGAGTTAAAAATAGCATCGATTTGAAAGGAGAAACTGTCATCAATTTAGTGGTAGTAGCGAACAACCAAACCAAGCGGAAAAGTTTTATAGGTTTGGGCAGCCTCCAAAAAAAAAAAAAAAGGGGGAGCCTCACTAGAACGGCGATTATCATAATGCAGTCATCCGATTTCAGCAGCGGTTTGTCAGTGGATGTCCAGCCACCAGGTCGTGACTGCAGAGAATGCGAATCGAGCTGCAATAGGTCCCAGCGACGAGCCTCGGCGGATTTTGTTAGAGGCGATTCATTGACTGGAACGATTCTCAAGCTGCCAAATGTGGTTTATTTTTTGCAACCGAATCCACGTGCCAGTGACCCACATTCGTAAATAAAAAGAAGAAGATTGAAGTATAACACGCGATGAGTTGCTCATCAGTAAGGCTGTAAAGTTACGCTGAAGCTCTATTGGATTGTGATATAAGTGGTACAAATAGAAGGTGACCATGCAAGTGCTACCCTACAAGTGATAAGTGTGAATAAATGTTATAAATTTAGTCTAATTGAAAATCAAATCATGCTCAAGCCAAAACGTGCGCTGGTGCTATCAGTGATATCATTGCTAAGCTCATTGATCTGTGCAGTTCAAAGCGAATATCGTACCTCAAGCAATGGAAGCAGCAGCAATGCTGAAAATAATCGTTACAAGTACAACCATTCTTCAAGCATCAATAACATCAGCGGTGGCAATGTCATCGAACATAATAATCCCAAAGCGATGAAAGACCTCCAGCGAAATCCACCGCCTTTGGATTCAGCCAACGAAAAGACTGCCTACCAGTACGCAATAAATGACAACGACTCCGGCGGAACGCCTTCCATTTCGTCTTCGTCCTCTTTTTCGTATCCATATTTTACTTCCTCATCACCGTCGGTACATCATATCGTGAAAAATGTAACCTTCGACGTAGCTTCTGAAGGCCTCGTCACTAGTACTAATGCATCATATCAAAAGAAGACTGCTGTGCGGTCTGCACCCTACAACTACCATGAGCCCCACGTCAAGTTTGCAATTCTTCTGCCGAAACATCCGCAAAGCAGAGATTCTCGCATCCTTTCAACAGTCCGGCCGGTTATCGAGATGGCCACCAATTTGGTGACCGGGCCGGAAGGTGTTCTACGCAATGTGAGAATCGAAATCGATTACCGTGACACGCAATGCTCGTCGACCTACGGGGCTCTTGGGGCATTCGATATTCTGTTGAAACGCAAACCAGGTAACCGGCGTTTTGGAAACATAAATTTGGTTTGCTGTTGAAGTTTGGTGGTCAGTTGGGTTGGGTTGGCCACAGGATACAGAGAGCGTATGTCAATCAAAACTCGACGTCGAATGAAATTTATCACTACATTATACAGCTCCCAGCAGCCGGTATAATAAAGCAAACGGTGACAACGATTGTCAATTGTCGATTGTTTGTGGACCTCCTTAGTTTCGTTTCGCCTGTAGGTCATTGAAAATGGATTTATTCGATGGAATCGATGACACTATCCAACTTTGTAAAATGGAAGCCACCAAGGCCAGCTAGGAAGGTTGTGGGTTTTGGTTTATCATACATTTTTTTAATTATAATCAGAGCTTCTTTTTATCGCAAACCCTGTCAAGAGGGCGTTATGCGAAAATATTTTTTCATGTATTCATGAATAACCATTTATTTGGCAAGGAAATTAACATGGTCTATAGTAAATGATTTTTTCGCAATGAAACAAGCAACCAGCAAATGTTTCGTCAGGTGTTTACTTGATGACACCTAAATCCACAGAGATTTCCACTTCTTCACTACTATCACTAGACACTACTATCTTAACCGATTCAATACGGATATGTCATATAGAGTAACGGGATGTAATATTAGCCTAGTTCCTTCATTCGGCCTATGTACCAAATATGTCATTAATTCAGCGATAATTAACAAAATTATGTTGGTATCAGGATGACCGATTAGGGTATCTTCAACGGTGATTCAAATCGTGGATTGGATTTATTTTTTAAAACCAAAATCAAAAACATCGCTGCACCGGTGTTGTAAATTTTGTTTTATACTGAATCTGTTTTGCATCATTTTAAAACTCGTAGACAGTGCTGTGCATTTTCATGACGGTTATAACACTATGACCATCTTCTTCTCATGATCATTAGAACTCACGAATGATGGTCAAATACTGTGTCACTCACAAACAGGTTGATCTCATTTGACCGTTTGTAGCAAAAGCCTTCATGACTGCTGGAGTAAGTGATATGAAGAGAGAAGAAAACCCGCATAAACAATAACCATAAGAAGTGCCTAACCGCCAATTCGGGGTATCGTCTAAACTGTAAGTGGTATGGTCACACCATCTACAATATCGTCCCTGTATGGTACATGTTTATTAGGGAAATCAATCAGTAATTATCTCTGCGAGAACGATATGCAATACAAATTATTTTCAACATAATAGGTGTTTACCTCTGGCAATTATTGTCCAATTTTAATTCTTTTGGCACCGTTAGATTCAAAAACTCACCTGCTTTATGGATATTATCAGCAATGTCCATTTGGATTTATCTGGTTCCCGGAAATCCGTATTGTCGGGGCTGTGGTCCGGTACTGAGACACTATTTGGGAATTTCAATTGCATTTCCCGAATCTTTGGTATAATTCGTACAAGCTGGTCATTCTGGTTCCCGTTTGGTCTCGAATTGCCATGAACGTATTGAGAAGGAATCCTTGGCAATATGGGTATCAAAATTCGAGAAATTTCTCCAGGAGGATATTTCTTAACGTTTTGTGGCCATCTGATGATTTGCCTCTGAAACGGTTACTCCGGAACAGGTTCCAGTGGGACCTTAAGTTGCCAGAAACAAACTTTGAAGGAAACCCTGGCAATATTGGTATCAAAATTCATGAAATTTTTTCAGAAGGCTATTCTCAACGTTTTGTGATCGTTTGATGATTTGTCCCCGGAACAGGTTCCGTGGCCAGAAAGTGTTGATAAATATCCTACTGAAGAAATTTAATGAATTTTTGAACATGTATCCTATATTACCAGGGTTTCCTCCTAAGTATGTTCATGACCGCTCGAGGCCAAACGGGAATCGGTTCTGGAATGACCGGCCCGAGAATAAATCCTAAGATGGCTACAAAACGTTGAGAAATAGCCTTCTGGAGAAATTTTCTGAATTTTGAAACCCAAATTTCCAGAGTTTCCTTTCAAGAATGTTAATGGCTACTCAAAGCCCCACGGAAACCTGACAGGATCGAAAACAAATCATCAGATGGCCACTAAATGTTGACATTGTTGACAAATATCCTACTGGAGAAATTTCATGAGTTTTGCTGCCCGCATTCCCAAGGTTTTCTTCTGAAAATGTTCACGGTCACTCGAGGCACCACGGAAACCTATTACAGAATGGCCGCTCTGGGAACAAATCGGCTTATAGCCCAGAATGGAATAGACATAGTTTTCAAGATTTTTTCCTAAGATTTTGACATCCATTCCCGGAAATTCAATTGATATTCTCAAAAAGTGTCTCCGTTCTGCACCAGAGCCCTGGAAATCCAGAACTCTGGTAACCAAAAGAATCCAGATGGTCACGGTGCCAGGAGAATTAAAATCGGTCAATAATTGCCAGAGCTCCAATCATTTGTATTTGGTGGATACCCGGGTACCCTATCAAACAGCTAAAGGGTAAACAAATCGAAATGCTAAAATTCAGCCAAACGAAAGAACAAGTATTCCTTGTCGTCAGCTACCGACGCACTACAGGCATTAAAAATTATTTGCTCAAACCAATCAATGGCAAAATGTTTGTGAAAAATCTGCAATCTCTGTAAAAAAACTTCTTATCTCTGATGTTAAATGATCGACCGGATGACATGTGTTGGTGGGTTTAACAACAAGAAATACAACACCGGTGCGGGGAACGCAAAATTGGTCTATTTTAGCTAGTTCTATTCAAGTTTCGAACTCTGGTCTCTCTTGAAATGTCGAATTCAAGTATCTCTGATGCAAATCGGGTATAAAGTTGAGCTAAAAATAGACCTCCGCTGAAGATTCCCTTAATACCGAAGCAATCGAGACATTATTGATGAATTTATGTTTGTTCACTTCCACGTAATTTTCGAATTCCTTAATTTTTTGGATACCATGATTTTACTTAACAGATTATCTCCAGGATCTTCTAATGGTCTAAATTTGGCTAAATTAAACCGATTAATCGAGTGATGCAGCCTATGTGTACAGATAATTAGGCTTAGTGACGTTTAACGCACGCACACTGTCGTGTCTGTCGTAGTGTAAAAATTGTTTGTTTTTCCACAAATAACCTAAAAATTTTCAATGTGGTGTGCGATAGAAAAGATCATTTTGACAGCTGTTTGTTATGTTTTCGTCCAAAACGCACTACCACATTTCCAGACGTCATAAACATAAGGTGAAACTTGAGGGAGTCCTTTTTACATATGATTTATAGGTTAGGTTGATTATCACTTCACGATTTTGGAGTCTAAAAATCACAAACAAAAGAAAACAAACAACGCTGAAATTGCTAATCAATGGATGCTCCAGTAGAGCAAATGATTTTTGAAAATTTCACGCCTCAAGTCCTTATAGTATATGAAGTTTAAGTTCAGAAAACTTCGAAGTGATATGGTCTTGATCCCGTATGTATTTAATAGGCACAGTTTATTAACTTATTGTTTACACAAGGTTGCGGCTTATCATTTTTGACTTATCCATATTCATTTGCCGATAGCTCTTCTCAGAAGCTCAATTTCAAAATATAATGTATGATGAACTTATGGTGCTTGAGTACACCTACAACTTGGTCTAACAATACATAGCTCTATCTCTTATATCTGAGGAATAAGAGCGTATATTCGCAGTGATCTTCGCGATGATATTCGCGAAAATAACTCGACTGTTATTAGTACGAGACACTGAAGAAGTCTGCACATTGTAGACGAAATACGCGTATCTGTCGAAGATAAGCAAAGGTAGTTGGAATTAAATGGAGATTACTAATTTTTCTTCTAATTTATAGTCACAAGTATTCCACTAAACAGCTCAAACCCTCTAGGATTGGTAAATTTTGTTATCATATGTTATCATTTTGAACACATTACATTTCATGAAAGTTATATGTTGAATTATAAAACTAAAAATATTTCCAACATATTTGAACAAGAAATTTAGCTTTTACTCAATATATTTGTTTCAGTTTTTAACATAATTTGATACTATTTCAATAAATTTGCTTACAATACAGGATTTGTTATCAAGTTGTTCGCAGTGATAACAAAGTAAGTTATTATTATGATATTCAACGAGTATTTTTTTTGATATTCATTCTGTTATTTTGGCTATTTATTCAGCCTGAACGATAACATATTCAGTGATCAAAAAATGATAACCTGGTATTGGAACTTGTTATCAATTTGGTATAATCCTTTGCTCGGATGTGCTGTTAAAATTTGGTTTTTAAGAGTTACAGAGGAATTTCGCTCTGCAAACTTGTACAATAATAACTCTTTAAGCTAAGAAGATTATTGAACAGGTATGGTTACGGTCGCAATGATCTAGATCATCCAAACTGTCCATGAGTTTAAGTCCTGGTGTGTTGCACGATCAACAAGGCGCTTTACGAGGTCTCCACCGTACTTATGAGTTGGTAAAGTGCCATGGGACATCATTTCACAATTATAGTAATATTATAATATTCTCAGAACATCTACGACACTAGAATAAAATAGTTTGATTCTTGAGTTGAGATGTTGATGTTTTGTATGATCAATAAGGCGATTTCCGAGGTATCCATCGTACTTATGAGTTGGTAAAGCTCCATGGGACATCAGAGCAAAGTTTTAGTAATATTACAGTATTCTCAGAATATCTACGGTAATCCAAACTATTCTCTAGTTTTGATCTTGATGTTTTGCATGATGAACAAGGCGTTTTAAGAGGTCTCCATTGATCTTATGAGTTGGTAAAGCTCCATGAGATATTATTGCACAATTTTAGTCATAAAAAATATTCTCAGAATTTAGAGCACTTCGAGCTAATATTGAGTCCAGGTCTTGGTGTCTTGGTCTTGGTGTTTTGCATGATCAACAAGGCAACCTAGGAGAACTCTATCGTATTTATGAGTTGGTAAAACTCAATGGAACTTCATTGCACAGTTATAGTCATATTACAGTATTCTCAGAATATTTACGACACTCCAAATTATTTTTGAGTTCAGATTTTTATGTTGTACAGAATCGACAAGAAAATTAAGAGTGCCTTGACCGTACTTCTTAGTTATAAAAGCTACAAAGAGAGTCTTAGCATCGCTGCAGACTAATAACCGTATTCCCCAGAAAATCAACGGTACAAACATAGAAAATTTTACAGTATTCGTAATTTTTTACCGAACTTTCAACAGCTGAACAATCCGAAGTAATCCGATTTAAAGGATTTCGGTAAAATTTGACAAGTTCCAGTTTTTTTTTTACCGGAATAATGTAAAATTTCACCGAAATCCGGTAAATCGGATAACCGAACGTTCGCCTGTTGAAAGTTCGGTAAAAAATTACCGGATACTGTAAAATTTTCCATGTGTGTAGTCTAAACCAATGTTGAGTTCAGGTCTTGGTGTTTTGCAAAATCAACAAGGCGATCTACGAGGACTCAATCGTACTTATGAGTTGGTAAAGCCCTATGGGACATCATTGCAAAAAAAATAGTTATATTATAATATTCTCAGAATATCTATGACACTTCAAACTATTCTTGAATTCAAATGTTGATGTTTCGCATGATCAACAAGGCAATATACGAGGTTCTCATCGTAGTTACTTATGAGTTGGTAAAGCTCCATGGAACATCAGAACACAGTTATAGTCATATTACAATGTTCTCAGAATATCTATGGTACTCCAAACTATTCTTGAGTTTTTTTTTTTAATAAGTTCGTTTATTTATAAGCCTCAGGCGTGTGTTACACTTTCCGGAGCCGACAATCAATATTGTTATTTACATAACATAGTTTTTTGGTGTAAGTAAGTGGAATGCCAATTACTCGTGGATGTCTGGAGGTTAATGGGCCACATCATCAAGATCTGGGCAGGTAACTTATTTAAGTTATTGAATGCTGCCCATGGCTGTAGCTGCCATCAAGTCCTCGGTTCCTGTAGTCCCTTTCAGTCCCTTGTAGTCCTCGTGGAAAGGTTGTTTACCTCGGATCACAATGGTATCCAATAGTTGTGCTCGGTACTCATCATTATCCGGGCATTACCAAACTACGTGATCGATGTCATCATAACCGGTTCCACGCCTACGTATATTGCTATCGACGAGGTTAATTCTGTAAAGATATGCGTCTAGCCCAAGTGGTTGGGCATAAGTCTTAACATCACACAAATTAAACCCCGCCTTACATCCAGACCTTTGAACCACGATCTCGACGAAACATTTGGAATAATGGAATGTAACCACTGTCCAAGAGAATTACTTGTCCAATCGTTTTGCCAACTATGAAGAGAACTCTGATGTTATAATGGGAAAAATTCATCATGTGGAATTCTTCTTTCAAAAATCTTGCCTTCTTGTGCACCTTTGCTAGAGAGTCCGCCTTTTCATTGCCTGGAATTGAGCAATGTGAGGAGACCAATACAAAGGTAATCCTAAATGATTTTTCGAACAACGCATTTTTGAAAGAAAATAAATGTGTACCTCACTGTTTTCATCGACCGGAGGTCATCTTTCGTGAGTTTTGTTCTCGATGTTTTGCATGATCAACAAGGCGATTTACGAGTTCTCCATAGTATGTATGAGTTGGTAAAGCTCCATGGGACATCATTGCACAGTGATGGTTATCCATCCAGGAGCTAAAAAGTTTCAAATTTTAGTCAGGGTTATGAGAACTTACACAGCTTGTTTACAACGATCTGAAAACCTTGTTTTCTCAAATTTCGTAAACTCCTATCAAACTCCTATCCTATTATTTCGACTTTAAGAACTCGTAAAATGCTGTTTTGAAATGCCGTTTAAGGACTCATTCATATTATCTTATTATGCTCAGTGGAAAAGAATATAAGCATCAATTTCAATTCCATTTCCAAATGCACGAACCTTCTTCTTTACACTACTCATAAGGTCCTGTACAACATTTGGACCAACTTTTTTTTTTGCGTGGCAATCCTTATGGCAATACTTATTTTAAATGCTTCCGAAGTGTCTGCTACCACTCCAAAACCTCTTTCGAGTAATGGCACGAGGCCAAATCCGGCCAAAAAATCGTAGCTCCATCGTGTGACCTCAGAAGAGGAAGTAGACGCTTTTGCAGGCATTCCTTTAGGTAAACCTGCCCATTGACCGTTCCAGTTGTCACGAATGGGGTGCTCCGCTTTCCACACGAGCAAATTGATTGCCAAATCATATATTTTTTGGCAAACTTTGAGATCTTCTACTTTCTAACGTCCGCAGGGACATCGAATTTATGATGAGCAGTGAAAAACTGGAGCCCCGGAAGCTGCCGGAAGTCTGCTTTTACATACGTCTCATCATCCATAAAGAGCCAACGTGGTTTCGTCAACATCTGGGTGTAGAGCTTCCTTGTACGTATTTTACCTACCGTATTTTGCCGTTCATCACGATTAGACGCCTTTTGGACTTTGTACGTGTATAGTTCACGTTTTTTCGCATCCTGCACGAAACTTTTGGTTAGATTCAGTTTCTTCGCCACATCTCGAACTGAACTGTTGGGATTCCTCTTGAAAGCTTGAACTACCCTCTTGTGATCCTCAACACTATACGAAGATTCATTTTTGTCACTTTTTTCTTTCCGATCGATGGTCAAACGGATTTTCGAGATTCGTGCGCAAAATTTCTTTGTGCCGCTACTATTCTTTCGACTCCATCGCCGCAACGATTACACATCTGCAAGTGAAACTTACACAGCGTAAACAAATACACATTGAAGTAATTCCACCCAAAATTTCAATAGAAAATACCCAACGGATAAAAAGTTACAGCCATTTAAAAGTGGTGCAATTTGATTCCGTACAACCTTTAAGTACGGTGGAGACATCGCAAATTGCCTTGTTGATTATGTAGAACATCAAGATCTATATTCAATGATAGTTTGGAGTACCTTAAGCATGTCTAATACAGTGTAATGATGTCCTGTGGGGATGTTTCAATATATAAGGGGGGAGCACGCTTCAGGCTGCTCATTCATGACTGGAGCGTCCAGCGCTCGTGCACTTCTTCGGTTCGGAGCTATTTTGCTAGTGTAGAATAGGGTGTCTCTTAAATAATAGTTTTTTTATTCTAACTTTTTAGATTCAATTGTTAGGAAAAAATAATCTTGAAAAATAATATGAGACGAAGTGTAGTAAAAAATATGATGCATGGTTTGGCTGAACTAAGTATTTGTGTATATTAGATTGTTCAAAAGTTAGGGGTGATTTTAACGAAAAGCATGTCTGATTTTAAGCAGTCCCCGCGTTTAAATTACCTGTAACTGTTGAATGATTAAATGTATCAAAAACACTTTGTTGACTAGAACTGCGTGCTATAACAATCTCTATATTTTAATTGAACAGCACTTTTTTTTTCAATATGAGAAACAAAAAAATTGTAATAAAAAAAAAAACATTTTTAGAGACACCCTGATTTAAAGCAGAAAAATAGCTCTCTTCTGGTCGAATGAAGAGCTAGTGAAGCTAGCGAATGAAAATGGTGCTTTAGGCAAAGTTGCTTGAAATTATGTTCTCTACAAACTTACCTTTGAAATCACTCTTCTATTGTGTTTCGTTCAAAAGTTAGCAACAGCGCCGCCCTAGCGGTAAAGTGTGGAACTACGAAATTACCATCACAAACTGGGAAACTTGTTTAAGTACAACTTTTTAGAAGGCCTTAGGAGTTTTTAATTTCGCCGTGAAAAAGAACTTTACCGATCACTCTGCAGTGGAGACATTGTGAATAGCCTTGTTAATCATGTACAACATCAACATCTAAACGCAAGCATAGTTTAGAGTATCATAGGTAATCTAGAAATATTATAACATGTTTATTACTGTGTTATGATATCCCGTGAAACTATTTAAACTCATTAGCATGGTGGAAACATCGTATATGGCCTTGTTGATCGTGTACAACATCAATGTCTGTATTCAAGGATAGTTTGGAGTACCGTAGGTATTCTAGAAATTCTATTACATGTCTACTACAGTATAATGATGTTCCGTGCAGCTTTTCCTACTAACAAGTACGGTCCAGACATCGTAAATTTCTTTATTTATAATGTTCTCTTCAACATCTTAGCTTAAGGATTGTTTGTAAGGTCTAGAACCACTTTAAAAATACATTTGTTCCCACATTTTATCCTTTTAATCGTTTTTATCATTTTTTCAAGCATGTAGAATAAATATTATGTTGAAATACGGTGTAGAAAAAATCCGTATTGAATAGGTGTAGGTTGCTTGCAAAAACTGTTTTCAATTTCTGACACCGTCGTCTGGATATCAGACTCAGAGGTTCTCGCAGAACCTAGAATTTAAAATTGATTTGAGTTTTTCTTCCAATTTTTTTTCGAGAAAAGCAAAACGCCAAAAGCATAGTGCATTTTTTTTTTCAAAGCTTTCCAATTTATTTGCGAGGCATGCAAATCCAACAGCATCGTAAATACAATTGTCAGCACACAAACTGAACAGATTTGTCGATTTCTGGAAAGGCTTAAACAATTTTATCATTAAAGATTATATCTAATAAATCCTCATCATTACCCCAATATGTAAGATTGAATTTCAGATCATTATTTAAAAAAAAAATTACTTCTGATTACTGCAATAGCTTACAATATACACGTGCGCACCGTTCGCAGAGTGTCATAATCTTGGCTAATTCTACAAATTCAATCCGGCTATTAAAGATCAACAATTTCATTCGATTCGACTTGATTGGATACGCTCAACATGTCATCGTGTAAACAGTCCTGGGAAACGTGAGCCAAAAAGCGCAAGAATCATCTTATTTCATCATCGCTTTTCCGGCGACCAAGGCCCTCCACCCTTCCACCCACCCACCGAACAAGTACTTATGGATGTATAACGTGTGTCCACTTCTATTATTAGACGTCTTCTTCGGTCCCATCTGTGATTATGTGATCGCTCCAATCGCGCGGTATAATGCGGTATGGGGAATACCGATTCTTACCACCGGAGGCTTCCCAGATGCATTCACAATCAAATCGCCGAACTATCCGACCCTGACTCGGATGATGGGCAGCTACGGGGACACCGGTCAGGCATTGCGGGAAATCTACAAACATTTCAACTGGACCACTCAGGCACTCATCTACCATGACAACGATGAAAAACGTGGAAAGGGTCACTCGGACTGCTCGATGGCCATATCATCCATCTTTCGCGTTCTCAATACGACGGAATACTTTTCTCACAATTTCGACGAAACCGAAACGGATTACAAGGAGTACCTACGAATATTGGAACGCACGAAGAGAAGAGCTCGAAGTAAGTAATTGCAGTTTTATTCTAGTTCTCACTTCAACAATAGCATTTAATACTGATTTATTGCCAATTGAAATGCCGACAAAGCCGTTTATATCGTCAAAGATGAATTGTGCCGCTTTCTTCGCGGAAAATGGATCAGAAAAATGAAAGTTCGCGATTTATCACCCACTGAAAAGTTCAAAGGCATTAACAATCGTTATCACTTCAAAGAAAATCGATCATTTTTCCAATTCCAGGCGTATTGAAGTCAACAACTGTCGTTTTACCCACCCACTTGAATGTGACACTCGTATATCTCAACACGATATTTAAACAGCTATTAAGTTTTCTTATCCAATTTGTATGATCAACAAATTAGTCTGAAAATCGATTAATCAATTAGAACTTCATCTGTGTGTTTAACTATCCGAGGAAAGTCACAGACTATTGGTTCAGTTTTGGCTCACACATACACTTCTCATGAAAAGAGAGAGAAAATCATTTAATCAGTGTCTAACAAACTTATCTGGCTGATTCATTTCCGCTTATTTATATCAGAGTTGTTTCCTTGCTGCATGGCTTTTCATGGCTTTCAATGCAGAGCTTATACTTGTTCGAGAAGCGGCCTCCTTCATTCATGCGGTTTTATGTAAATACGGCTCCATTAGTGGGGCGCAAATAGAATCCATAGAATCACTGGGAATTTGAAATATAGATGTACTATGTAGTTGGCATCAATTAGAGAAAAAAATGAGGCTCGAGGACTTGCCAATGGTATTTTGTAGCACCATTGAAAAGAGCGATTCAAATTCATCCAGTCACCAGTCTGTCTGTTGAAATTAATTGTAAGTTGTTAAAAAGATTCAGCACTGTCCTTGCTCTTCGTATTCCAAGCTTAAAGGGTGTTCAAGTAGTTATGGCACCACATAAAAAATCAGTCATAAATCCCGTGCACCGAATAAAAAAAAAGTGATGAACTATGAATACATAACGAATCGATTAGGTGAGTTTTATTAAGTTATTAAGATGACAAAAAATGCGCAACGCAACTTTTGCAATCATCACACGAATCCATGCATGAGTGTGCGAGCGACTGGTTGCATACAGATTGCTCGAAAACAAGTTCATCACTGTACGCTTAGTGCTTCGATACTCGAAGCAACCATAGGGTCTTTAATCGACAATCCTGAACTTGATGATATGGCTGTGTATTTATTGTTTTTTTCTCTCTTTTATATGCGTCGAATAAAATAAAGAAATTAATGCAAGTGTGTGCAAGTTGCATGCAGATTGGTGAAACAAATATTCATTTACGCTCAAAGTTGTATCGCTTAGTGCCTTAACAATCAAAGGAAGCGGCAACGCTGTCGGTCGCGGTTTCGAGTTTCGATGAAGATTCTTGAATTGTTTTGTTTTTATGTATGATATAATCTGACTCCATTCTCTCAGTCATCAATCAATACACTACACCACCTCGAACATATATTGGATTTTTGGAGGCAAACTGATACGATGCATTTTTACAAGTCACGATTCATAGCAAAAATGAAACATAATCATGCGAAATTGCAAAACGTGATTTTCCATTTTGTGTGTACTTACCTTTTAACACCATTCATTGGTTTTCCCAGCTTTTATCACTGTCTTTCCATATCAATTCTTTATCCATTCAACAATTCCATGGGGTTTTTTCGGATGCTTCTCACAATGGTTTTCGAATAGTCGAAGTTCTGGGCAATTCGACGAATTTCTGTCCTCAGGAATAAAGTTTACGTTGTTCGGTACTATTCTAAAGAGTATTTCGATCAAAATTTGGTCAACTTTAACTTAACGCATTTCTTTTCATCGTGCATTTTTGCACACCCCTCAAAAAATTTGCACACCCCTCTTTTTGAAGATGTGTGCGTGATTTTGAGATTAGCACTTCAGTTATCAAAATGTCGAAGATAGCAACGCATCAAAATTTTGCACGTGCATGGCAAAAATCCAAACTGCTCTCACGCAAAGTTGGCGAAATGGTTGAATGTAGCTGAATCAACTGTTACCAACGTATTTAAAGTGTTCGGTGAACGTTTGTCGACAGCCAGGAAAGCTGGATCGGGGGAAAATCGAAAGCCGGAGGCCACAGCGACGACAAAAAGAGTTGCCCGCTGTTTCGAGCGGAACCCCAACCTCTCCGTCCGAGATGTCGCAAAAAAGCTGGGAGTGACGCATTCTACCGTGGATAGAGTTAAGAAACGAGCTAGACTGTCGACTTACACGAAAGTGGTGACTCCAAATCGCGACGATAAACAAAACACGTCGGCAAAGCAGGATCGCGAAAGTTATACACGACAATGCTGACGAAGTTTGATTGTGTGGTACACGACGATGAAACTTACGTCAACGCAGACTTTAAACAGCTTCCTGGACAGGAATTTTATACGGCAACTGGACCGGGAAAGGCAGCAGATATTTTCAAGCACATTAAACTGTCAAAGTTCGCGAAGAAATATCTGGTGTGGCAGGGCATCTGTAATGTAGCTTGAAGAGCAACGGTTACATTGCGACCGGAACCGTCAACCAGGAAATTTATCTGAGCGAGTGCCTTCACACACGTCAACTGCCTTTCCTGAAGCGGCACAATTGTTCCGTTCTATGTTGGCCGAATTTGGCATCTTGCCATTACGAAAAAAAAGGCCATTGAGAGGTATGCTGCCAACAACGTTCAAAATGTGTCCAAAGACAAGAACCCTCATAACACGCCAGAGCTCCGCCCAATCGAACAATATTGGGCCATCGTCAAGCGGCACCTTAAGAAGACTCAAAAAGCTGATGTGAGCGAGAAACAGTTCAAGGCAAACTGGCGTTCTGCGGCGAATAAAGTGGACAAGGAGATTGTATAGTATATGGGGTATATGGGGCAAATCATTAACCTTGGGACCGGTGTGCATGTACTCCCTGATCCAAAAGATATATTCATTTTCTTCATGACTATCTAGCCACTGGTACCACCACAATACTGCCTCAACAAAGACATTATCTTTACGATCTTTGTAAAATCAACACGTTCTCGACCGAATTCGATTTTGAAAGTATCAAAAATACTTCGGATCAGGAACGATTGAAGGATTTGATTTTCAATGCGTTACTTGTTATTTCAGAAGTTTGAGATAGTTCTTTCGCTTAACTGCTTTATTAAAAGTTTGCATATTCACGTAGAATCTGATTCACCCATAAGATTTTCTGACTGCAACTGCCCGATGGTTTGTTTCTCCAACAGCTCTTGAACCAGTTGCTCTACGGCCGCCTCCATGGGAATGGGAAATCTCCGAGTTTCTTGAACGACTGGTACTGTATCATCAATTTTAACTAACAAACGAAAACCCGGAATCTTTGGAAACTCCTTTTGACCTAATGCGAAGGTTTCCTTACTCAAATAACTAACCCGACCTTCTGGGGCGACCAATAAATGGTGCCATATTCCAATCTTTTCACCAGGATTTTTTACCTCCGATTAGAATGCTGCACAAAAAAAAAATCCCGGTCGGACGCAAACGCTTTGAATTTCGTGTCTCCACATTCAGGTTTTCTTTCATTCAAGATCTGTACTTCTTGACATTTCAATCTCTCGAGCATCTTGCTATCGATTATGTTAGCAGGTGGTCCGGAGTCGATGACTATCTTGGTAAGCAGTCTTCCAATATCCAACTCAAGTATTTCATTCAGCTTCTTAGACGCCTTAACGAAAAGTATTCCCTTCTCTGATTCCGCCACCGCACTCACGATTGCATGAATCCGTTTGGACTCAGATGAGTTTCGAGAGCAAACTTTCAAATGACCCTTCGTTCAACAGCCATTCCGCGTTCTTAGCGGGGTATTTGTCAGTATCTTTGATCAAACTACCTGTTCTGTAGCAATTATAGCATTTTTTTAACATTCTCAAGATCTGGTACTCGACGAGGACTTCCAAACAATCTTTCGAACTAAAGAACCATCATCAAACAAAGTTGAGGGCATCTCGTAATCCCTCGTTTGTTTCTGAACTTCTTCAAGTGTTTTTCCAGGCTGACTAATTCAACCAGCGCTCATCTTTCAATAACTTCCTCCTCAAATCGGTTGATCTACATCCTTCGATAATTTGATCGACGATCAAATCGTCAGCATAGACAAACGAGCATCGATTTGCCTGCTCACGCAACTGAAATACGTGTTCTTCAAATCGGTCTTGATTATTCTGTCACATCGAACGTAAAAGGTGTCGTTCAAACCTTCTCACCAATAGGATATTTAAGGGGTATGTGAAGTATCACATTTTTTGATTAAAAATATAATAATATACCCGTAATCCATTTATTTTTTAGTCCTTACAAGAGCAACTGTTGAATAAACAATTTCAAAATATTATGAAATAATCAGTGCCTTAAATTTTCATCAAATATCAATGAGAAGTGAAAATGATTTTATCCCAGTGTAATGATGATGTTTACTTTCCCGGTTTTCATGGTTACCGCTGTCACTTCTATGCCAACTGAATTTTGTTTGCTGCAATGAATGAAGCCGGCTCTATGTGCGGGTCAAAAATCTGATGTCACCGTTGTTTTGATTATCAATCGGTAAGCATGAATTTCATTGGATTAAATCTGAATATCATCTCTAGTGATGATTTCTCATTACTAAGTGATTTTGAAGCCTAATCCAAACATGGAACAACCAGGGCCGTCATCATCGTCCCAGAGGAATAGATGCTAGCAATGTTGTGCAAGAATATCCTAGACTGGGCTGCCCTTGCATTTTTTCCGATCCCGACGGGTAATTGATATTCATTGTGGTTGATTGAATTTCATTTCTGACATTTCGAAATTCGTTTTGAAAATGAATTTGTTTACACAAATGAATATCAAAGCATTTTGAAAATTGAACGTTCATTCTTCTGGTTACGTTTGTTGTCATGAGTTATCATTTGATTTTCGCATGGAACTTATAGGTAGTCAATGTTATGGTGCCTGAAAATCCACGCTTTTGAATCTAATGAGCATGACTTTTACCAAGACTGGAAATAATAATGATTGCAGACAACACCATTCCATTTCATCATTAAACACGCTACAAAAAAACAGACTACCTGAACTTACGAACCAACCATTGATTTTGAAAATCAAAAATGTCATAAAAGCTTTGCATATTTCGACAAGGCAGCTTGCTGTCACTATCCATAATGTCAATTTGTGAACTTCGTGCCAGTTTGTAAAATGAAAAATTGTAAAATTTTATTTTATTTAAAAATCGAAAAAAATATGTTGACACCCAAATAAAAAAAATTAAATACTAGTAAGAACGCCCATCATCAATATAGATGGAAAAAAAACACAATTTTTTTAAAACTAAAACCCCCTATTGAAGAGCAAAATATTCATCAAGAGAAAAAATAGCTGATTCAAACTTGAGGGCAACTATTTATTCACTCTTATCTACAGATCTAAGCTCTACTTTTCTTCTTCATCTTACACTTTGTTTGTTTGAAAAAAAATATCCAAAGCTTTCTTCCACTTAAGCCAATCATTTCTCGTATCCGTATGCCGTATGTACCTTGATACGAATGCCAATAGATAAAATTTAATGAAACAACATTGTTTCTTATTTTAAAATGTTCAACTTTGCAACTCATAATCGTTCTTTTCCACATTTACAACGCAATAGAACTATTTGTTTTTCAGCATAAATACTCGCTCGACAAACCTTGTTGACGTTGGACTACGTCTTTATTTCAAAACAGGAGAACAATTTAAAAAAAAGGACTTAATGCGACCATCACGAAAAGTGGTCAGGTTTTGAGCGTTAATATCTCAGTCGTTTCTCCGAACATTTTCAACATTGTTGCCCCAAACGGAAATATTTCTACGCGTCCATTCCAATATTAAAACTTATTGAGGTTCAACTTAAAGCTAATAAACATAACGCAAATATAAGGAGATGTCTTATAGTTTCATTCTACTGAGTAAATTCATTAAACGCCAAGTATTTTCCTATCACAGACTTCAAATTTAAGTAAGGGATATCGCATATGCAGCTGTGAACGATATAATAGGGGTACACCTTTGCAAAATACTTCTTCCGCTTGGCAGCCTTGGAGTTGTTTAGAGTGGCATTGAACCAGTATTTAAGGCAGCTGGCAGTGACTAGTACCCTGATTTCTGATTATCTGCTAATAACTGTTGCAATTATGACACTAGTATTGCTGACTAATGATTTTCGCACAATATTAGCAAAGATGTGACTGGTCGACAACTACAAAGAAAGTCGATCGAACTTGAGCCGTTGAAAATCCGTTCTTCTTAGGACGACCAATTGGACAATTGGAATACAATTTTTGTCGATTGGAATTGGTGGCTAAAACAATTTCAGCTTTCCCTTCGCCGCATACCTTAAATCTTTTGTACAATTTCAAACACGGCTCGGTAATTTAAACGGTCTTTATGTTATTTCAAGCAAATATAAAGCAATCTTATGCCATGACAAAATATTGAAACAAATTATTCTAACATTCATTACATATTGCTACGTCACCTTTGCCTAAATCTCATTGAGCTGTCCCTTGTGGTTTTTTTTTATTTACCTTGCTCCCATGAAGCATATACACTCCACAGGACTGAAGCGACTGTCATCCACGAACAACAATCGTGAAGCCCTAAATTTGGTGCTGCGTGTGGTGCTAATTTGGTTTTCTTGAAGGCTGTAGGCAGCAAACACAATATACGCGGTGGAAGTAGGCGTAATTTTCGTTAATTTGATTAGAGAATAAAGTCTTCCGTGTTGTAATTTGTGCAGTGATTATCACAACGATAGTATTTTTTCATTTTTTATCAGCCAGGTATAATAATGTTTTATATACATTACTGATACTAGTAGGTTGATAGAAGAATTATTATAAGGAATTATAATCCACTGTGAACCGAGCTTAAAATGATCAAATCGTCACTAGCGCCACACCAAAAGTAGCAGAATTCAAGAACTAACGCCTGCTTCAGTCCTCTGATACACTCCCGTTTCATTGTACTCAATTTTTGAGTCCAATTGTATACTATCTCTTTTTCACTCACGATAATGTTACTCAATTTTCGTAAAAAGTGGATTTACTCAATTTTATGAGTAGATCCACTTTTTACGAAAATTGAGTAACATTCCCGGGAAAGAAAAAGAGATAGTATACAATTGTACTCAAACATTGAGTTCAATGAAACGGGAGTGTACATTTGTTCCTCACCATCCCGAAGCAATTCCTCATCTCTCCTTGAAACACATACGCTACCCGAGCAAAGGATTATAACAAATTGACAACAAGTTCTAAACCTTATTATTTTTTGATCACTGAATATGTTATCATTTAGGCTGAATAAACAGCTAAAATAACAGCATGAATAACAGAAAAATACTCGTTGAATATCATAATAATAACTTATTTTGTTAACACTGCGAACAACTTGATAACAAATCCTGTATTGTAAGCAAATTTATTAAAATACTAACAATGGTGATAACTAGCAAATTTATTGAAATAGTACCAATGGTGATAACTAAATTTGTTATCCGATAACAGTTGAAATCAAAACGATAACTAGGATAACAGAACTCGTTATCTCTATGATATCAGCTTGTTATTTTCCTATGCTAGGGTAGTAGCACACGAAGTATAACTTTTCTTCTCCTTTTTCTTCTGCTCAAAGCAACTCTTCCATAAACCCACCATTTCGGTTGAACGTCTGTGCTTTTTTTCCAATGCGTATGTCCATTCGCTCAACCTCATCTCTACGAGAATAGTCCTTCTTTTTCACGAAGCGTAATTCTACAACACGTACCTGAATACTCTTAGCACAAAGCTCCCCATAAAAAGAAATCCTTTTATTAGACCGAGCCTTTTAATTGCAGCAACGCATTTTTCAACAAATCTCGACAACTTATTCAAACCGACGAATCTGATTTTGTAAACTAAGAGGGGAGCTTCATAGCTTCAAACGTAAATTTATCATCAATCTCACCCCGCCCACGGAAACTACCCAGGTAACCAGTAAGCAGTTCCAAGGCGTCTTAACGGCAGCCTATCAAGCAATTAAGTCGCCTCAAATGCAACATAAATGCCGCTTTGGGCCCAATAAACTACTGCTTTACTGCAATGCTATAATGCTTGATTAATGCTATTTTGTATTCAAAATGCTTATTACAGGCTACAAGCATTTATATAGCATTTGAAATTCCACTTTACAACAGATAGCATTCAAGATGCTAATATAATGCTAATATAATGCTTGTAGCATCTGAAATGCATATTTAGGGTTGATATACTGCATACGCAAACGCTTATTGGTTACCTGGGTAGTATCACCATCATGTAGGGATATGTTATTCCTTGTCTTGGTGGTCCTAATTTGCGTGATATTGCGAAGGGGTTCAAGAATTTAACGATTTAGTCTTTCTTCCCATATTTTTTTAGATCAGATTCGAAAATCGTCTGTCTACAGCTTAACTTTATAACCCAAAGCAAAGCTTCCTCACAAAAAAAAACAACAACATCAAATCTCGAACACATCGTTACCGAACCACCGCAATGTTTGTTTGTTTTTATTCAGATTCTGCAAATATCACGTGATATAGGCCTTTTTAGCTGCCATTTTAATATCGAGTGTTAAATCAAATTAAATCAATTTCCAGTTTTATTTTTTTCAAATGAATAGTTCTTCAAAATAAACGTTCTCATCACTAAAAATTTGTTTTGATATTCTCCAAACCAACCAAAAACTTGAAACTTGAAAAGTAAATTGGTACACACAAAAAGACCTGCAACTCCTGATTCAATAGGTTCAAAAAGTCCATTGGTGGTTGCTTTGCAGTACTTTTATTTGATCTTCAAAGGTACAGCATTAATTAGCATTACATTTCTCCATTTCTAATGAAATCTCGAACTTTCCTCTTGATGGAGCCTATCAACGCTCGCACAGTGGAAACGGCACGGAATCAACGCATTTCGTCCATTTTGCCCGCATTGACTGGATGTACTTGACTCGCCCACCGCTTCGTCGGGGTAGCTGCTTTGAAATTGTCCAGTATTTTTCGATTGGTCGAAATTCCGGGTAATTCGGAGGCTTCATTAGCTTGGGGACAAAGTCGATCTTGTTGGCAGCATACCACTCCAGAAGCACCTTTGAGTAGTATCGGGCCAAAAAATGAACTTCACACGCTTTTTCAGGCATTCTTCGTCGAAGATGTGACGAATGGTTCCGGTTTAAGGCCACAACTGCAAATCGCTTGCCAAATGAAGGCCTTCTTTATGAACTTACGTCGGAAAATACGAACTTGAATCTTCCCAAAACATCCCCACGTCCAGTCACGGTGTAAAACTTTTGACCGGGAAGCTGCTTAAAAACGAGTTTGACGTATATTTCTTCATCGATCAAAGTGTTGCCCTTGTGTGTCGTCAAAACACGGTCGTACGCTTTGCACCGTTTTTTGTCACGGAATTCTGGTTCATGTGCCGGTTCGGATGTTTACTGGCCTTGTGCGACTGGTATCCTGGCGGAATGTTCCGCACCGTTTGAAAGTTGCCGTTGTATCTTCTGGCCACATCTCGGATCGAAAGACCGGGGTTGTCCTTAACGCACCTCAAGATCTTGCTGCGCAGCTGGCGATCCCTGGTTCCAGTTATTTTTATAGGTTCGCAGATTCCTTCCCACACTCATGGTTTCTTTGTGAGTTTTAAGTACTAGACAAACTGTTGTTTTCGGCATCTTCAGCACTTTAGCCAGCTTTAAACCGGACCACTCCGGATTTTCCAAGTGTTTGCGCCCAACATTTTTTATTCTTTCGAGTTCCATTTGAAGTTATTTCTGAACGTGATCGACTACTTTGATCAAGTTTTCACCAGTTATTCTCTTTAAAAGAGTAAACAAAACACTGTCAAATATTTTTGGTTCCCAACACTAGAGGCGAGCTTGCGGCGTGCGAGGGGAGTACCAATTTACTTTTAGTCAGCCTTTATCCATTTTTATCATCGTCGCCATTGTTACAAGTCGATTCCTTTGCTAATCACTTAGAACTTATTAATCTTACCCGAAACGTATTCATGTTTGCAAAAAGCCGGGGAACGTACACACTTAGATTTTTTGCAGAAATCTGTAAAACTTTACCGAATTCCCAACAGCTGAACATTGGGTAAACCAATTTAACGGATTTTGGTGAAATTTTACAGTAATCTGTAAAAAATTTACTTCATTTCGGTGAAATTTGACCGAAATCTGTTAAATCGGATTACCGAACGTTCAGCTTGAACGTTGAAAATTCGGTAAAATTTAACAGATTTAAAAAAAAAACCTGAGTGTGTAAAGAAAAATTTCGTGTAAAATGTGCTAAAGGAGGCTTGTATGTGTCGGTCTCAGAAGACAAAAATTTACATGACATTTTGGTAGTGTGTACACTCGCACTAGTATCTTCGTCAGTTTCCTGACATTGTCGAAAGCTGCACAGCTTACTTCCTGGGCTACCGTCGGCCATACACTAACCTGTCCCACTACTTCGCTAATTTTCACTTACAGGGTCACTCATTCTTTATGCTAGCACGTTCACTTGGCACACGGTACTGAAAAACTACTCACATTCTATGCCATACCCAGCCATGAAGTAATACTTACCAATCCGTAACAGTGATGATATTCTGGATCGACGTATGGGAAATAAGGCTTGTTCGCGACAAAGTCTAGACCAATTAAATTTAGAGTAAAACGAATTTATTATTAGTTCAATCCAAGATGATTTTTTATTTATATAATTGTGCAGTATTAGTCATTATAAAACTAATTACAGTTACTTAATTAGGCTGCATGACGAAACTACAAACTTTTGAGATTACTCCAGCTATTAGGATCGGTGCATACTTCTCTGCAACCGATTTAGCTGCTTTTGTCCAAGATTTTCGAAATTGTTCTATAGTTCTAGCTTGTTGTTGATATTGGGAGAGTTCTATCTTCACGAGAGCCCAATACCGCTCGATTGGTCGCAACTCCGGGCAGTTAGGTGGATTCGCATCTTTTGGTACAACATGGACTCCATTCGCTTTATACCATTCCAAAACATCTCTACTGATGCCAAAACAGGCCAGAATAGCGAGGGAGCATAATGGCTGTGTGGAAATGGTAACAATCGCTTCATTAGGCATTCATCACGGTACATTTCCTTGTTCACCATTCCGGTATTAATAAAGCTTTGGTTTGCTCGACCACAGCTGTATGTTGCCCGCAAACCAAATATTTTTTGGGAAACTTGGCCTTTGTCTTCGTCCTGAAATGCTCCTCTACGCCGTTCCGTTGCATGGCAGAATAACAAGACATTCCGGGATGCTGCTTAAATTCTTCCAGAACGTAAGTTTCAACGTCCATTATCACGCAGGAAAACGTCGTCAAGTATTCGCGACACAACTTGCGAGACCGGGTTTTAGCCGTCACATTTTGTTTATCATTACGGCTCGGTACAGTATTCACCTCAGTGCTTCACCTTCCCGTACTTCTGGTGGTTTCTAAGATCCGTTTTTGTTCCGCACCCAGTCTTCTTGGTTGTTGTCAAACGTGTTTCGAAAGATTTATGAACGTTGTGGACAGTGCTTGCAGGAGAACCAAGCTTTTTTACAAATTTTCTTACTCCGGATTTTCATTGCGACCGCACACAATTACTTTTCGCACTTGCTGTTCTTTCGACGCCACCTTCGATTTGAAAGCTTGTAGTATCACGAAAAATTGTTTAACACAATGAACAGAAATACGTTCATCAGTTTGTGAAATATTGCACGCGTTGATGACGTATTTCCAGAGATATACGTGTTTAGGGGTGTCCAAATTTGGTCACGAACAAGCCTTATTCAGATCCTCGGCGGTTGCTTGCCCTGTTTCTGTCGAATTTCGATAAATTCGCGTCTTTTCACGTTTCTCCATCAGTTTGGCCCTAACCGTTGGATGAAGTCCCCGCTTTGGTTGATTTTGTACGCATCCTTGTTGTCTTATTGTCTAGTTACTTGGAGGAATGTTAGTCCACTTTATCTGGCTTGGCTTGACACAAAATAGTAATATCTTTGATAACATAAGAATTTAATTCTATCTAGAGAGATCATGCAGTGCAGTATTGACACCTACTAATTCGTACCGTTCAAGATCTCACACAGTCCATATTTATTCAAACATAAATCTACTACCAGCTCTCATTGTACGTCCATGTTTTTAGCGTAACACTGAGACAAAAAAAATTGACAGGCAACCTTTGCCACCCTGTAAATTCATGCTATATATTGACTGATTCATTCGACCATTCCATGATTCCTTCAAACTGTGTATGCTCTCTTGAAATCATCGAAAAAAGTTGCTTTTATTTAATGCCACCTACAACCTTGTACTAAAAAACTGTTGGATGGTGTAAAAATAGAACAAAAAATTAATCTGTTCCTGGAATTGAATAATTTAAACAAATTATGCAAACATCATTGGTTAAATCTTCCTATACGATAACTTATTTCAAGCCGTTCAGTAATTTCCAAAACGGTAATTGCATTTATACTATTATCAACTCTATCAGTCACTCAACAACAAAGTACATGTTAACGTTATCAGCCAAACGAACGATTGAATGACTTATGTGAAAACAAAACAAAAACTGCAGACGTGTTTCTCACTGAGCATTACAAAACAGAATCGCTTGCCTCATTTGAATGGCTCCATAATTCAGTCACGTTTCTTTGTCCATAAAATTTCTATTTCAATCTCGAGCAGACCCAGATTAGTTGAGAAGACATCATTAGCATCTTCTTCTTCTTGGCTGCTTACGCTTCTGTTGCGAGCCTATTGTCGATTCTCAAACGTGTTGTTATGGATGCATTTCCACAATAATTAACTGTGAATTTGTAACGAGAATCCCAATGCAGGAATTTTAATATTTTATAACAAATGCCCAGGGAAGTCGAGAAAATTTCCAACCGGGAACCGAGAACAATCAATCATAGAATTCAGCCATTTTCTAATACCTTCTGTCGCAAAATAAGGATGAGACCGTGCTAATCCCCAGCCGGTGGGGTTTAACGTTCGGTTAATTCATCCCATCTTGTTAAAATTTCATTTTTCAACCATGGTTTAACCAGTGGAATCAACGTTTGCATTCTATCAAGGAATAATCTCTTCATCGTCTGCTTTCTTCCAATTTATGCCATAATGCTTGAAGGATAATATCTTTAAAAAAAACATCATTTCCTCTTCCCAAGCAAAGGCAACAATGCGCAGCATGACTTATCCGCAAACTTCCGTTTAGCTTCACCACCCAACCAAGGGATAAACTATCGCCTTTTCGTTCTTTTTCTATTTTGCGATTCGGGTTCCCCATAGGCAAAACTTTGGCTTTCGGATGTAGAGCTTCAAATATATCACGCCGTCGTCGTCGTCGTCGCCTTGTAGACAAAAACAAACATCCTGGCGCATCAAGAACCATTCCGATGCGTGGTTTCTCTAGAGCTTTCTGGATGGCTGGGGCAACCAAAACATGCGTTCGAATTTTGTTTGTCCTTCAAAGATCGACACAAGCATAAACATTTGCTTGCCTGTTTACGAAGTGACAAGCATTATACATTTGCTCTACCGCTCTGTCACAGAGGGGAGTAGGGTACTAAAAGCATCCCTTTGGTAGAATACGCTTTTTAAGGTTTCCTTATCATTGTAGCAATGAATTCTATGATTTCTAATGTAGTACTGTTAGTTGGAGTGTGTCACTGAAAAGCTCCAAAATACTCTTTAAAAGCCAAGTGCGGCATGTACCATTCTCCTCTACTCTATCCGCTGCTTGAACTTTCAGAACCTAGTACACATATTTTGATGGAAAATGTTCGAAACTCATCCGGAGCAATTAAGGAAAACTCCATTGCGATCTATGTACAGGCAGGTCTCCAGTTGCAGGGACGGTGGTGTCATTCACTCAACACGATTGCTCTACTTGAAAGTATGCTTAAAAGCTAATCTTAAATCATATCCATATGCCTGAAATTAGTTCCATTGCAGTAGGAGATCTGACTGTTGTATGGTCCTGATATACAGTTTGAAACCCGATGAGCCGAAATATATTCTCCCGCCCCCCTCAAGTCTAAATACAACTCAATATTTGTATAAACTATTTCAAGCAAACATATTAGATGAACTGGATGTGCTACAGCGGAGAATGCTTGGATAGGTTCTTCCACCCACTGAACTATTTCCAAGTTTTCAACAGAAATGATAACATATCGAGGCATTGGAAAACTATTCAAACCACTTTGTCATTGAACTAACATTTTCAACATGTGGTCATTTATTGCATGCATCATGCTTCAGGGCGCATTGTCATCAAATTAATATCTGATATTTAATCATAATAAACAACATCTGTTCCCAATTTCCCAGAAAAACACAAATCATGCATTGCTAATCCAAACTTAGCTTTCCGGTTGATGAGCCAAAGTTTGCAAACAATAATTTTCCCATAACGAAGTGTAATACAGGATAGAAGAAAATCGGTGATGGAAATTTGAATTTCAAATAATGCAAACTGCTCAAGTTCCGAACGTAGTTACTGACAAGCATGCATAATTGCAGCAAAAGCAACGACGACGCCTTATCGTCACCAGCAATGGATTGCATCCATGTAGAATAACTCCTGTTTCCCCCTGGTACGGCCTGGTTGCACTTCACTTGTGATAGGAACAGCTTCCATGCAGATATGTGAGATGCAAATCTCAAACAAGAGCATCTTTGATGGCAGATTTGAGGTCGAAACAAGTGTTAAAGAGTGTACTTGCCTTTTTCTGCTGCTGCTCTCATTCGTGCTTTTTTAGTAGTCTTTTGTCAGTGTGCTATGTATGTATGTTCCATCACGAAAAATGAGAGGGGGGGGGTTTAGAATCAAGTAGCATGACGTACTGCTGGACTCTCCATGCAAATCAACTGAAGAATCACGTCACCACGACTCGACATTTTTCTCCACACTAGTGACGGAGAATTCAAAATTATGGTTGATGTGTATGAGGTCTGTATCCGCAACAATTCGAACACCTCAAAACTTGAATAAATCATAAATTTTGCATTATATTTCCGTCGTAGTTGTTTATTTCAGATTCATGGGATGTGTTTTAACAATTCGTGAAGACAAAACATAGTTATTCGGTATTTGCATAAAATTTTCGAACTTTGCGCTTAACTCCGTCCATTAGGGTTTGTACAGACTCATCAGAAATCGTAGAAGCCGTCTTTGTCCAAGTGTTTGATGTCTTTGATTCCTTGCTTCTTTCCAGAAAGCTTCCGCTTCATCAGAGCCCAATATCTCTCGATTGGTCGTAGCTTTGGGCAATTTGCCGGGTTTGAGGTTTTTGGTACAATGTTCACTTGATTTGCTTGGTACCACTCCATCCAAGTTTAAGCATAGTGGCATGATGCCAAATCGGGCAAGAACAAAGGTCTTTGTGACTTTCGATGAAGGGTAGCAATCGCTTCTGCAGACACTCTTTCTGAAAGATCTCCTTGTTGATTGTGCCTGTAGTGACGAAAGATTTACTCTTTTTGCCACACGTGCAAATTGCTTGCCACACAAGGTATTTTTTGGGAAATTTCGATGCCTTCTTCGTTCTGAAATGCTCAGCTGTAGCATTTCTGGCCATAGCAGAATAAAAAGCCAGCCCTGGAAGCTGCTTGAAATCCTCCTGGACATAAGTTTCATCGCCCATAACAACGCATGAAAACTTCATCAAATTTTCGCAGTACAAACGTCGAGCCCGTGATTTTGCTGACAATTTCTGTTTGTCGTTGCGATTTGGAACTGTTTTTACTTTATACGACATAAGTCCCAAACGTTATTTTGATTTTTGGACAAAACCAGGCAACATCCCTTTTTTACGAGCCACCGTTCGAATTGAGAGATTTGGGTTTTTCGTTAGTATCCTTTTCACCTTTCGGTCCATGACAATGTTTTTGTCACTTCTCGGTTTCCTCTCCACCGTCAAATGTTCCGAAAATGATTTGAACACATCGTGAACAGTGGATTTAGGTAAATCCAATGTTTTTGCAAGGTCCCGTATTGACAAGTCAGGATTTGCCGTACGCCCGTACAAAATTCGCTCGCGCACTTGTTTTTCTTTCGTCGCCATCTTGAATACTAAACATGAAATGTAAACATCAATCATAGTCTTTTTCATCATAGACTCTCAGCTATACCACAGATCATGAGGAGTAGGCTCTGGCATTGACGGGACGTGCTTTTTTTTCTCGCTGTCATTTTCACAGTTGTTTCTATTATGTTCAAATAAATAAGATAGATTTAATTAATGGTGATTTCGTGTGTTAAAATGTGCTGTGAGTTGTTAAACTAACAATTATAAAGAAAATGTGTGGAATAAACGTTAGATGCGTATTGCTCGTTGCTGGTTGCCTGATAGCCTGCCTGCTTTATGGAATGGATACGGGACTGAATGGAGTTCAGCTAAGTACTTTTTAATATTTTTGGAACTAGAAGAGTTGTAGCTCCCGTAGTGGATGTTACACCACTTTCCTAACCATTTTACTGTAAACTGGTGCTCTTCTACGACCACTCCATTCCTTCCTTTGAGCGGTCAGATGCTCCTTGAGGGTTCTTGTCTCCCGAGACACAGTTGTATTTGCAATTCCTAGCATTTGGGTGATCCATCGGTGGGACCGCTCTGGATTTTGATTGTAGGTGCACAATTTTTTTCACGGTTTGTTTCTGACTTCGACGACTTTACTGGAACTGTTGTATGCATAGCTATGAGCTCAGGTACAAACAATACATTACGAATAAGATATTCAAATTTCAGGTTTTTACTCATACAGTTAAACTTCTTTGCTGATGCTATATATTGTTCAAAATTTAGGTATTTGCAGATTTCGGTTATGTACAATTTCAGGTTAATGGGGTCATACAAATATGTAAGATTTCTATGATATTTGACTTGACATGATACAGAGCGTGTGAACCAGTGTGTCCACGCATCCTTCCTCACATGTAGATTCGCGGATTGCATTGGGGTTAAGGTCTATTCGTTTGATTCCAGCTCGTTCTAAGAAATCTTCTTTTCAGATGATGCAGACAGAAAAATAATTGGACATAATCTAGCCCAGTGACCAACCAGTGGGTGCCAGATAAATGTTGTACAAACATCTACAAACATCTATAACCTAATATTTCTAGATCTTAATGGTTAGTAGTATTGCAGTTCCAACGGCTGAAGTATTTCGATGAGAGGGTGATCAAATAAGTTGCAGATAAACATTATCTAATAATTACTTGTCTTTCTCATATTATATTATTAAATACTTTATTAACTAACTATTCAAACATTTAATTATGATAATATAATATAACCATTGAAGAACCTATGAGATAGACTACAAATGATAATAGGGGTGCAATGAAACAGAACAGCACATCGACATTTTAGATATAGTATATCTAAAATGTCAATGTGCTGTTCCTTTACATGATGTATAATTTCAGATCATCCATAAAAAAAATATCTCGTGGCTACGATACATTTTCCAAACATTCAGGTTCATAATGGATATGCAAATACTTCTTCAATTGCAGCAGAACAACAATCTGCAGACATGTGTAGTTGTTATTATCATTTTACATTATAATATTCCTGCTGTAAATTGTATATACTATTCCATATGAAACTGCATATTGATTTTACATTTATATTATTATCATCCCATTTTTACCATTTCTCGGATTTTTAGGATTCAATTCAATATTATTTTATTATTCTTACCTCAGAGCGTATGGTACGGTATGTCCACGCATCCTTCATCCCCTGTAGATTCACAAAATGTTTTGGGGTTCAAATGTATTCATTTGAATCCAAACCATTTTAAAGAATCATCTTTTGCGGTTAATGCAACTCAGTAGGCCTGGCCGCTTTGACGCTAGTATCATGTCTCTGATATGCTGCAAGCATCAATATTGACAAAAAAAATAATTGGGCGTAATCAAACCCAATTATTTCCAGGATGCTTTCTCGTACTGGCTGTGGTTGTATTAGATTAGATTAGATTAGATTAGATTAGATAGACTCTCAGCTATACCACAGTGAAATGTTTCATTCCTACGTGCAATATTTCAAAAGTTACAATGATTTGAAGGTGTCCGGATTAATGTGGATACAGATTTTATAAGGTAATCCAACGAACCAAGATTAACCAAAGATATTGTAGATCCACCTACAATTTCTTTGCAGTTACAGTTTAATTAAAATTGATTAAAATTGATCTCCGCTAATATTCAATAAACGTGGCTGTTTTAACTGATTCAATAGTCTAACTATTCTAACCACCGCTGCACAGTGGGCAAGAACTGATGAAAACTAAGGAAAAAATCCGTAACTTTTGTCGCTTTTAAGCGCGGCCTGTAAATTGTCTGGGGATTCGAATGAAACTGGTTTCATTCACCATACGGATATGGTTGTGGAGTTAAAGACTGATTTTACCCCACTTTCCGTTATATTCTTGAATTATTTATAGACATCTTCACGCGGAGAGGCTCAAGATCAACAAAATAGTGCTCGTCCCATGTGAAATTTCCTGGAAAATCGAATAGAGGTTTTTTCACCGCATGGCTCTGTGAACGAAGTTATGGCTGGTTTTACCCCACTTTCCCTTGTATTCTTGAATAGTTTATAGATATCTTTGCTTGGAGAGGCTCAAGATCAACTAAATCAGCTAAATCTTTGTTCACAGAGCCGTGCGGTATATAAAGCAACTTCTATTCAGTTTTCCAAGAAATTTCACATAGTACTAGCCCTATTTTGTTGATCATTAGTGACTCCGAGCAAAGATATCTATGAATTATTAAATAATATAAGGGGAAGTGGGGTGAAACCAGCCATATCTTCGTTCACAGAATCTTCGTTCAGAAAATTTTACATAGGATAAGCCTTATTTTGTTGATTTTGAGCCACTCCGAGCAAAGATATCTATAAACTATTCGAGAATACAAGGGGAAGTGGGGTAAAACCAGCCAGATCTTCGTTCACAGAGCCGTGGGGTAGTTGAAACAGATTCTATTAGATTTTCCAGAAAATTTCACATGGGATTAGCACTATTTTGTTGATCTTGAGCCACTCCGAGCAAAGATATCTATAAACTATTCAAGTAAAGAAAGGGGAAGTCGGGTAAAACCAGCCATATCTTTGTTCACAAAGCCGTGGAGGTTGAAAAAAATCTCTGTTCGATTCTCCAGGAATTTTTACATGTGACCAGCACTATCTGGTTGATCTGTGGTTTAGGATCCAACAACTCAATACGAATGTCAGTGTGGCCTATGAAGCGAAATAAAACAATTGACACTGACACTACAGTGACAGTAACAGTCTGAGCGTCAGTTTGTGTGTGTGCCCCCAAATAATTTCTCCATATTTTTATTAAGATAATTTTAGAAGAGAATTTTAGAGAATTTCTCAAAAATTCTCACGCATTCCTTTAGGTATTCCTTCTGGCGTTTTTATGGGCATTCTTCAGACATTTGTAGGCAATCCTCCAGGGATTCTTTCAGGAGTTTCTTCTGGCATTGCATCGGCAGTTTTTCAAATGATGAAATGTTTGGAGGAATCCCTAATCTTGTCAGGTTTTGTGATTTTTAAGGAATTCCTGGAGGACTACTGAAAAAACTTCACGAAAATTATACTGTTATTCCTGAAGTAATTCTTGGAGAAAATCCTGATTTGTTGGAGAAATCTAAAAATAGTTGTTTGCATGAATTCCATAATCTCATATATTTAACTTTAACTTTAAAAATTCCGCAATGAGGATTCGTAGAATTATTTTTCAAATTTTGTCTAGGATGTCTGTAAGGATTCTTACATATAATTCTCCAGATATAACTTCAATAATTTCTTCAACTATTCCTCTGGAGAAGGGTTGGTTATAAAGTTATGAAAGAGATCGCTCCACAAATTTCGGCAGAAGCAGTGTTTTGTACAAAAATACTGTTCTTCTAATTAATTTTTGATTATTTTTATGCAATTAGGGAAGTTAAAATAATGTTCTCGATCGCTCTTTTTGCTATTCAAAGCATAGTTATAATGGCCCGATGACGCAGCCACTTCTCCACTTCTTAAGCTACGTATTACCTCTTATCAACAAAGCGAAACATGTGCAATTCGGATTTCTGAGTTTCAGATTTCGAGAAACATCTTCGTAAGAAGTCAGAAATATATATCGGGGTAGCTGAAGAAGAAATGCTTAAATCCGAAACTCTCAATGATACCACCAGGAAAGAGGCTTTTTACTAGATCAGCTGTGCTTTCTATACCGATTTGATTAATCAGATTATAAAGTGTGTTGATCTGAACGATCCAGTTAGGACTACTGCATCGAGCGATGACCCCAAGCAGCTGGCATTTTGTACTATAAACTTCCCCGTTCACGGCCAGTCCGGAGCGCAAGAAGAGTGGCTTTGACATCCCCTTTTCGCTGATTGTCGCTGGGAAACTTGGTGTGTGTAATGAACTTCACCGCGAAGCTCACTTCCTTCGTGGGGGAATTAAAATACGAAGTGCCCTGCCAATCGTTGCCATCCAGGGTGAGATAGGTGTCGTCGTCTATCACCACCGCCACGTCGCGATTTCTCGGGATAATCCAGTTGACCATCTTATTTAGCCACTGCCGCTGCGTCATTGGCCAGTGGGCGTGACTTCCGCTTCCTGACATGTGTGTTCTTGTTCGCCAGGTACTTTTTCACTATTTGGCCGGTTGAACCGACCGCCAGGTCAAGCGCACGCGGCGATGTAGCCACTTTTCCCTCGGTCTTCCTCTTCAGCATCCTTTGGGGCTTCTTGTCGCTCAGGGTCGTCGGCTGTCCGGAATGGTTTCTTCCGATGCTCTGATTGTTGTCTAATAGTGCCAAAATGTTGTAGATGCCGGAACGGGCTTGTGCCGCACGATGTCCGTTTTCGACGCGGCGGGGTGCCGTTCTTTGAACCCACACACTTCTGAACGGAGTTTCTTGTTTTTGCCATCACGGTCAGAGTTCGACAGATAGAGCTGTCAAATTTTGTCTGCTGACTCATGGGTTACTATGAATGATGCTGCATGGGTAGTTTTACCAGTGCGGGTGAAGGTAAACCCATGAAAAATCGGCAATTTTTGTCCATTTTTTTAATGCAAACGTTAAAAGTAGGTTTTTGCAATATTTTACAAATTCAAAATCGAACACAGACAAACAGACGTAACACTAAAAACAACTTGCCGTACAATACATCGTCATAAATCTAAATTTAGATACGTAAAAACACTAGCACTATCTGACTACCGCTCTGTCCATTTCATGACGGCATGAGATGGAATTGCCACATAACCAAAACAATGATTCTATTTTCATAATAGATAACAACTAAATATCATAATCTACATCATAATCGTTACTCCTCGGACGGAGAATACATAACATAACAATTAATGTATGTCAAAACTAAATATCGTGTTTGGTGTTTTGGAGAGCTGTCACGTTTTTTCTGCAATTTTTTTCTCGGTTGTGGTTTTTAAGTTCAAGAATATTTAGTGATGGCACAGGTGTATACATTAATTCCATAGCCTTGAGAAGGAACAAAATCAGAAGCATGGCAGTGTATTAAGAAGCCAGCCAGGAAAGCTGCGGTGGTGTTTTGCGAGTGATGTCAGTTGGGCATGTGAAAAACAATCAAAATTCGTCAGAACCGCTGGTGGCCGTCAGGTGTGGTTTTTTCAGTGCGCAGGACTATCGGAACGAACGCAAATCGATTGCACTAAATGCAAGGAATCTGTAATTCCAGAAAGTTGACTGCGCGGTTCCGGAGCTATGTTGAAAATAAGCCCGTTGCTATGACAGCAGGGACACCGCGCTTGTCTGCTTGAAACTAGACCTAGTGGAGTTTAGTTGTGTTTACGGGGTCTGTGCTTTGTTTGAAAACTGAAGAAAAAATGAAAAGAGAAAGGACATATACGGATTTTCTTCGTCTTGTGACAACCCGTTCCAGCACAATCTGTTATGCAGCGTGATGAGCCGTTGGTTCCTCGAGTGGATACAAGCTTCGGATAATAAATGGGTGAGATCCTACCATTATGTCATATACATGTACATACGCATATAAACGTGTATGTATATGTTTCTATATTTATGTTTTGTGTGTATGTGTGTATGTGTATGATATGTGTGTATAAAGCATCAAGACCTGAAAGCGAACGGTCGATATTTGTGAACGCCGGTCGATATCAGAAGGCTAGCTCGTGTTCCAGCATATTTAGATGTGGTTGGAAACTGCGGTGGATATTCGAGTGAGGACAGTGATAGGCAGAAAATTTGTAGGTGTAATTAAACAGAGGAGCTCGAAAGTAATCTTATTTTCAGTTGGTATCGCGTTTGAGCAGCACGAAAGCAAAATTTTCAAGTGTAGAGTTTTTGGATTCAGGTCGCTAGAGAGATAGAGGAGAGTGATTTGAGTTGGTTTAGCAGCGCCACGCGGTCGGTTGGTAGAGTAGGCGAAAGGAAAATATATATATATATATATATATATATATATATATATGTATAACTATATGTTATTTCCTGCATGCGGTCAGCAGTGAAATCTACAGTGGTAGTGGTACGATAGTGGAGAAGAGCTCGAATGGCAAGAAAGCAACATAGAGAGTGTAGAGAGTAGAAAGTTGAAAAGTGGAAAGAGGCGGTTTAGTCAGCTTGGAAAGTGAGAGCTAACAGAGAGTCCCGCAACTCACGCAGAAATCACTAATAGAAACAGAAGCGAAAGAAAAGTTTAAACGCGAGAGCAGCGGAATCTGTGGATGTAGTGGTAGTGGTAATGGAGAAAAATTATGCTGGTAACAGGAGAAAGTGAGGGTGATTGTTTGTCTGAAGAGAGGAAAAGAAGAAACGGTGAAAATGATGAAAACGAGATTCATTTAGGGATTATAAGTATATCCTGATGATACGTTTTAGTGTTATAGGTATCATCCTGGTAATGAGTTAGTAAGTCCTCACAGATGTTAAAAATACAGACACGTTGATACTCTTCATGTGCGCACACGCCGCGGACTTATGGCAACGTGGTGAGTATACGGGAGAAACACAGCTGACTAGCGAGGGATCACTCCTATCATCACATGGTAGACTACCACTGAGAGGGTGAGTTGGGTGTGCGTAAGTGATATATGTAGTGTATGTATATTCATATGTTGAGTGCTGTCTTGCAACGTAGCTAGTATTTTCTTCAACGAATTCAACGTATTGAGTAATTTTGCATGTGTTTATACTCGCCTATGGCAATGCAACACCACGGTATCAACGAGCAGCACTACCGACGGAGAAGCCATAGTACAACAATCTTCCTCTCTTGTTCATATCGCGACATGGCAGAGCGGGTGAATGAATAGGGTGATAATGATCAATCAGAAGCGAGAGAGGCGGAGTATTCTCTAGAGAGAAGATTTCTTTCAGGAGCTTAGCAGAGTAGATGTGGTTGGTGGCGGTTGGCGTGCTAGAGTTTTGTAGGCCACTTATACAGTCAAACAGTGAAGTCAGAATCGACAAATGATACTATTTTCAGGGTGAGCATTAATGTGGTGCGTCCATCAGGAAGAGGCAAGTGATTGAAAGCGCAATCAGGTTACGGTGCAGGCCAACAAGTATGAATGTTCATTCTATCAGTATAGGTTCTCTGATGAAATTATGGTACATGTATTTCATATCATTGTACACGAGAAAGGTAATTTACTCGCCGTGATCAAATGGTTCTGGAGGAAAAGTGTTGCGGTTCTCGAAGAGAGTCATCTGCTTCACCCTTTTGTAGACATGTGGTGGAGACAATTTATATCCCACATATATTTGTCGGTGTTTTGTAAGTAGCAATGGATGATATCATGCTATTCTGGTAGACGTCAGGTGATCAACAATACTAATCATCAGATGTTTTATCAACAAAACAAGCAACTGAACCTTCAGTGGTTTTCATTAATCTTGAATGACACCACATGACCTTCAGAACAGGCAATAAGCTATTTTGTAATTATAGGTACATTATTTAGTATTCATTATATCATTATATTAATGTTTTCCGCATTCACCACATTATTGTATTAAGACTATAATCATATTAGTTTACGGACGCAATTGAGCTATTGTAACATATGCAAATTATTTCGCGCATGATGTCGTCATAGGAGTTTGGGGCGGTTTATTACGTTCTAAAGATTGGAGCGAAGTGCGGGGTGTATTCGCTGTATTACACTTACAAACGAAACCTGGTGAACATATATTTGGTAATAAAGTGTTTTGGGCGGAGAACTGCTTTTCTGATGGTGGCGGAATGATGATGTCTCAATGACTCAATAGCTCAACTTTTCATTCTTCTGGCCTTCAACCTTCGCCCCATTTTATATTCATATTTATATTTTCAATTTAATTATAATATAGTATATTTCAGAACCGTTCATGTTCTGTTTGAGTGGTACAGAGGTATACAGCTGTGGCTGTATTATTATAATATGTCACTAATTTTGTTTTATTTTTTGAAATAGAAAAATTTAAATCTATCTGCTAAGTCACAAGAATGAAATATGAACCGGCTGGTATAGATATTGTATTTACATTGTGTATCAGTAATTATCAAAAGTAATAAATGCTCTTTTATT